>PVIY010034668.1:0-26949 GCA_004026745.1 Myrmecophaga tridactyla
ATTAAAAGAATAGAAACTATACAAAATATGCTTTTAGAATATTTCACAATGAAATTAAACTCTAAATTGATACTCATCAAAAACAGTGGGCTGGGGGCAGGCCACTGTGGCTCAGCAGGCAGGGTTCTTGCCTGCCATGCCAGAGACTCAGGTTCATTTCCTGGTGCCTGCCCATGCAAAAAAGAAAAAGCATTGGGCTCCCTGTCCAGTGAACTCAAATGACCAATTCCTGTGACACCAGGGTTTAAAAGAAAGAAAAAGTTTATTACTAGACCTGAAGCAGGAGATCAGACAGCCTATTGGCCTAAAAATCTGTCTACCCAACTCTGAGTCATTCTGATGGTTTTGTAGTATCAGAAGATGGACAGGTTTTACGATAATGAGTACAATGGCTTGAGATGATGGAATTAGAGATGATCCAATTACTAAGCATGCACAGACTGATTACATGCTTTGTCACAGGCATATGTAGGAAAATGGCAGCTTTAATATGGTGATGGGTGTGATTTTCAGTATTGTAACGAGATACAAGTCACTTCTAGTTGAAGTTTAAGCTCCTGCACGTGTCAGGTGGGCCAATTTTGGTTAGATCCAGCTTCATCGAGCAAGATAGTTTGGGTCTGGGGTGGGTTGGTTCTGGACTGACACAGGGCCTTTCATTAATAAACAAGAGCTGTCTTTAGTGCTCATAAGACTCTGAAGTTGAGAAACCAGATAAAGGGTACAAGTGAGGGTCAGTCACAAGGTTTTTACAGTCGCAAGGCCACAAAATAAAGACTTAGTTATATAAACATCAAAGATCAAAGCAACTAGATCACAGTCCTTCTGACCAGTCTGAAAAAAGAAATGTTCCTATACTATTGCAGTAATAATAATAATTTGTGAAATCCTAAAAGCTTGGTTACAAAATCAATAACAGAATGATAGCTGGAAACAAACTAAGAAGTATCACCAGAAGCCAGCTCCAGAATGCCACAGTCTTTGGGGAGAAAGCATCATCTTGATGATGCCCCAATTTAGACATTTTTCCCAGCCTGAAAATGATGAGCAAATAATTTCCTATTGTTTAAGCTCATTCATTTCATGGTAGTTGCTGTGATCACCTTAGAAAATGAAAATATGTGTCATATTTCAGGTATTCAAGGCTGTATCAACAAAGGAAATTCATGATATCAGCAGGCTAAAGAAAAATAACTCATATGATCATATTAATTGATGCAGAAAAATCTAACACCCATGCATGATAAAAACTCTTAGCAAACAGAATAAAGAAGAAACTTCAATAGGATATAGGACACCTGCAGAAAAAATCTACAGATACTATTATACTTAGTGGTGAGAAACTGATTGCTTTTTCTCTGTCATGAACAAGGCAAGAATGCCTCTCTCACCACTCTTATCAACATTATACTGGGAATCTAGTTTGTACAATAAAATACTAAAAGGAAATAAAAAATACTTAGGCTGGAAAGGGAAAAATAAAACTGACTTTGTTGTAGATGATATGATGGTCTATGTAGAAAATCACAAAGAATTTCCAAATTTTTTTTTAAAAGAACTACTGGATCTAATAAGTAATTATACTAAGGTAACAGGATACAAGGTTAAAATGCAAAGTTAATTACTTTATTAAGAATCAGCAAATTTGAAATAAAATGAAATGCTTAAGTACTAATCTAGCAAAATATGCATGGGATCCATATAAGAAAAACTATAAAACTCTGATGACAGAAACAAAAAAAGATCTAAATAAATGGAAATATTTTACATGTTTATGGGTTGGAAAATTCAATATCATGGAAATGTTGGGTCTTCCCAAATTGATATACAGATTCCATGTAATGCAGTCAAGATCTCAGCAAGCTATTTTGTGAATACTGACAAACTGATTACAAATTTTATATGGATGTACAAAAGACCCAGAAGGCCAATTTTGGTTAGATCCAGCTTCATCGATAGTTCAAGATAGTTTGGGTCTGGGGTGGGTTGGTTCTCCAGAAAAGTTAGTATGATAATGGCACAAAATAACAAAGTTATGTTGACACTACTTCACTTCAAGACTTACTATAAATTTATACTAATCAAGAGAGCATGACAGTAGGAACTGAATAGACAGACCCATGGAACACAATCAAGAACCTAATAATAGACTTACACAAATATAATCAATTGATCTTTGATAAAGGAGCAAATGCAATTCAAAGAGAAAAGGGTAGTCTTTTCAACAAATGGAGCTGAAACAATTGGATATCCATATGCAAAAATATGATTGTAGGCCTGGATCTTATACCCTTCACAAAAACTAATTAAAAATAGATCATAGATTTAAATGAGTGCAAAACCACAAAGCATAGGAGAGAATCTAGATGACTTTGGTTTTGGTAATGAATATTTTGATACAACATTAAAAGCATGATCAATGAAAAAATTACTAATTTGAACTCAGTTAAAACTGAAAACTTCTGCTCTGCAAAAGACAGCTAAGAGAATGAAAAGAGAAGTCCTAGATTGGGAGGAAATATTTGAAAAAACATACCTAAAAAGGATTTGTATCCAAAATACACAAAAAACACTTAAAACTCAACAATGATAATACAAATAACCCAAGTAAATATGGGCAACTAATTAGACAAACACCTCAGCAAAGAAAACACAACAGGTGACAAATAAATAGGTGGTAATTTGAATCTGTATGTACTGCGAAAATAATAATTTCTTAAATCCAGTCCATTCCTGTGTGTATGAACCCATTGTAAGCAAAAATTTTTATGAGATTAATTCAGTTAAGGTATAGCCTAGCCCAATCAGGATGCATTTTAATCTTATTCCTGCAGTCCTTTATAAGCAAAATTAAATTCACAAGGAGAGAGAGAAAGACACAGGGAACAGCCAGAAACTGAAATTCAGTGGAAACCAAAAGAGAATGGAGAGGTCAGGAGAGGCCATCATATGCATTGCCACATGACAGGAGAGCTAAGACCCAAGACTGCCTGCATCCAACTCAAAACACACAGTCCTTGAGTCCAAAACATTGCCTTGATAATGCCTTGATTTAGACAATTTCCAAGCCACAAAACCATGAGCTAATAAATTCCTACTGTTTAACCCTACATTTATCAGGGTACTTGCTTGAGCAGCCTAGGAAAGTCAAACAGCATATGAAAAGGTACTCAATATATTTTTCATTAAGGAATTGTACATTTGAACACAATGAGGTACTATTACATACCTATTAGAATAGCTAAAATTAAAAATAAAATAAGGTTAACAATACCAAAGGCTCGTGAGGATACAGAGCAACAGTACTGTCACTTGTTTCTGGTGGGAATTCCAGACAGCATAGCCACTTTGGAAGACAATTTGGCAATTTCTTACAAAGCTAAATATACAATCTAACAATCAAAGGTACTTAACCAATTTAATTGAAAACTTATGTCCACATAAAAACCTGTAAAGTTTTTTATGGAATAAAGATAGCTTTACTAATAGTCTCAAAAAAAAACTGGAAGCAACCAAGATGTCATTCAATAGGTTAATTAAAAACAAACTGTGGCACATATATACAATGAGATATTATTCAGTGATAAAAAAAAAATATGAACCATCAAGGCATGAAATGAAATGGAGGAACTCAAATGCATATTGATAAGTGGAAGTAACCAGCCTGAAATGACTATATACTGTATGATTCCAATTCTTAGACATTCAGGAAAATGCAATTAACAGATCACTGGCTGCTAAGCATTCGGGAACAGAAAGAAGGGATGAACAGGTAAGGCACAGGGATTTTTAGTACAGTGAAATTATTTTGTATAGTATTGTGACCATGGATACATGACATTATGTAGTTGTCAAAATCCATACAACATTGCAATACTTTAAAGTATGCAAAGTTTTTAAAAGTCATTTACATTAGAAGGAGTGACATCACCAACATAGGAAACAGCTACTGGGAACTCCTTAGAGATACAGCAGGAAAAAGGCACTAGTCCCATTTGTACAGAACTCTGGAAAAAGGTATATAGACTAGGGAAGGATTTCACAAAAGTTGAATCAAAGCATAAGAAAAATATCAGGTAGGAACTTCCATCCCAAACTGGCTGGTTCTCCCCGCTGCCCCTCACACAGTCTCATATATCTTAGGAAGTGCACAGACACAGCAGCAGGGATCCTTCCCACCATCTGCAGGGCCATAGGGGAGGACATTTAAAGGTCCAGGTCAGTGAGGGACAAAGAGTCTGAGAAATCAGGGACAGAGATTTTGTTTTCAGCCCTGGGTCCTGGTGCATCTCTCCCACCTGTGAGGGAAAAAGGTGCAAGAGGTCTGATCCCTGCCTGGGGGAAAGCAGCAGACTGGAGCAACTGGAGGAATCCTCTGCTGCAAATAAAGTGGGGGGCACAGCCCCACCCTGAGCCAGATTTTGACCAGTAAAGTGAATGCATAGTAATCCTGCAGCTACAGCCCTGTCCAGGCTAGACACTGCCAGGGCTCCAGGAGGTAATTCAGCCCCTCCCAGTCAGAGGAACCCAGGGCTCAGAGATAATACATCTCCACCTGCTCAGACACATCTGGGACTTGGAGATAATTCAGCCCCACTCTGTCAAAGGCAGCTGAGATTTTTAAGTAATTTAGTCCCAACTGGTTGGACATTGCCTAGGCTGAGAGGCAAAATGCTTCTGAGGATGATTAAGTCACTGAATAGCACCACCTGCTACTTAGGCTAGAAAGTGCAGGAGAATTACAGGGTTTACCATAGCATCTCTAGCCCCTATCACGGGCACAGTAGAAACTGATCTACACACCCTACAGAGGTACCCAGCCCCGTTTGGCTGAGAAACATGGACAACCCAACTGTCAAAATGTTACCCTAATAGAAACCCAGGTTTTGCTGGATGGTGAAAAGCAGATCACTCCTGGCGCGACTGTTGTCTAGTAAAATGGAAATTTTCAGTCCTGCAATCCAAGGCTTTTCCTTGGTGGAGCCTGGGAAGCACCAGATGCATTGTGCCCAGAGGCAGGGTCTCATTCAAAGAGTACAGTGCCCAATCCCTATACCCGGAGTCAGTGGTTGATAGCACACACCCCAACCCAGTGTGCTGCCACAGTTTGGGAGAGAGTTGTAGGGAGGAGGTGGCCCAAGAGTACCAGCTGCTACAAAGACAGGAAAAGTGCATTCTGGCAGATTGCTTTTCTGACCTTCAATGTAAACTCGAGTAAATATAAAATCTTAGGTAGGCAAGGGAAATCAACTTTCAAAATAATATTGTCAAGAAAATCAAATGTCTAGAAATCAGCAGAAAATCACAAAGTATATAACAATGCAAGAAGAAATGGCCAAGCCAAATTAAAAACATGGAGTAGACAAAAAATTTGAAACAACTAAGCAAAGCACATACAAATCTCCAAAATACCCTCAATAAGTTGACTAAAGACATAAAGGATATCAAGAAAACTAGAGGAGCATAGAGAAAAATTTGAAAGAGTAAATAAAAATAGCAGATCCTACAGAAATGAAGGATAATATAGATCAACTAAAATATAATAGAAGACACAGAATAAAGATAAGTGAACCAGGGGACAGGGCAATTTAATGAGAATGCACAGAAGAACAAGTGGGGGAAAAGATGGAAGAATTTCAATTGGATCTCAAATTGGATGTGAAACACACAAATAAAATAATAAGTGTGTCCTAGAAGGAGAAGAGAAGAGAAGAGTAAAGGACTAGGAAGGGTTTTTGAAGTGCTAATTGAGGAAAATTTCCTAGCTCTTATAAAAGACATAAATATGCAAACCAAAGAAGCCAGTGAACCACAAATAGAATGAATCTAAATAGACCCACTCCAAGACACATACTAATAGATTGATAAAAACTGAAGAGAAAGAGAAAGTCCTGAAAGCAGCCAGAGAAAGGTGACTCATCACATAAAAGGGAAGCCACACAAGACTAAGTACTGATTACTCAAGGGCCACCATGGAGGTGAGTAGACAGTGGTATGACATAGAGATTCTGAAAGACATAAATTGCCAGCCAAGAAATCTTTATTCAGCAAAGCTGTCCTTCAAAAGGAAGGGAGAGTTTAAAATCTTCACAGACAAATGTTGAGAGAATTTGGTAACAAGAGACTTGCCCTGTAAGAATTACTAAAGGGAGTTCTGTCAGCTGAAAAAGGTGACAGGAGAGAGTGCTCTGGAGAAGAGCACAGAATTAAAGAGCATTAGTAGGGGTAACTTAAAGGATATAAAAAGAGAGAGTGGGGATAAAAATAGATCTGACAAATAAACACCAAAATATAAGATGGTTTGCTCAAGTATTGCTTTTACAGTAATAAATATGAATTGAATGGATTAAACTCTCCAATTAAAAGTATGATCCATCTACATGCTGTTTACAAGAGACTTATATTGGATCCAAAAATACAAATAGATTGAAAGTGAAAGGATGGAAAAAAATATTCCATACAAGCTGTAACCAAAAGAAAGCAAGTGTAGCTATACTAATATGAGAAGAAACAAACTTTAAATTCAAAGATGTCATAAGAGACAAGGAAGGAAACTATATATTAATGAAATAAACAATTCACCAAGAAGAAATAATAATCATAAATGTTTATACACCCAATCAAGGAGCTCCAAAGTACATGAGGCAAACATTGGCAAAACTGAAAGAAGAATAAATGTCTCTACATTAATAGTGGGAGGCTTCAATACACCACACTCTTCTATAGATAGAACACCAGACAGAGGATCAATGAGGAAATAGAGAACCTAAACAACACGATAAATGTATTAGACCTATAAAACATATATAGACCATCAAGTCCAAAAACACAAGGGTATAGATTCTCCTCGTGTTCATGTAACATTCTCCAGGATAGATCATATGCTGGGCACACGACAGGTCTTAATACATTTGAAAGTATTGAAATTGTTCAAAGGACTTTCTCTGACCATAATGCAATGAAGTTGGAAATCTATAACCACACAAAAAAACAGAACTTTCACAAATATATGAAGGTTATACAGCACAATCTTAAGCAACCAGTGAGTCAAAGAAGAAATTGCATGAGAAATTGGTAAATACCTGGGGATGAATGAAAATAATAATAAACCATATCAAAACCTATGGGATGGGGGTGCAAGGGTAGTTCAGTGGTAGAATTCTCGCCTACCATGCAGGAAACCTGGGTTTGATTCCTGGTCCATGAACTTCCCAAAAAACAAGCAAGCAAAAAACAAACAAATAAACAAAAGACAAAAACAAACACATAAAAAATCAACAAATGGTGTTGCAATAATGGGATATTCACATGGAAAAATAATGAAATATGACCCCGCCATATAGCATACAAAAAAAAAAAACTATGGGATGCAGTGAAAGCATACAAAAAAAGCCTATGGGATGCAGAGATGGAACTGTATAGTTATAAATGCATACATTAAAAAGATAGAAAGAGCTAAAACCAATGACCTAACTGAATATCTGAAGAAGTAAGAGAAAGAACAGAAAATGAACCCTCAAGCAAATAGAAGAAAATAAATAATGAACAACAACAAAAAACAATAGAATCAATAAAACCAAAAGTTCGTTCTTTGAGAAAATTAACACAATTGACAAATCCTTAGTTAGATTGACAAAGTCAAAATGAGTGAAGATGCAAATCAACAAAATCAGAAATGAGAAGATGATCATTACAATGGATCTTGAAAAAATTATAAAAAAACAAAACAAAACAGAAGAGTACTACGAACAACTGTATGCCAACAAACTGGACATCTTAAAGAAAAAGGAGAATTCTCCAGAAACATATGAACATCTGTGCTGGTTTGAAAGGAAGTATGCCCCCTAGAAGAACCATGTTTTAATCAAAATTCCATTTCATAAAAGTAGAATAATCCCTGTGCAATACTGTATGTTTGAAACTGTGATTGGATCATCTCCCTGGATGATGTGATTTAGTCAAGAGTGGTTGTTAAACTGGATTAGGTGATGACATGTCTCCACCCACTTGGGTGGGTCTTGATTCATTTATTGGAGTCCTATAAAAGAGGAAATATTTTGGAGAAGGGGAGATTTGGAGAGAGCAGAGAATGCTGCAGCACCACGAAGCAGAGAGTCCACAAGCCAGCAACTTTGGAAGATGAAAAAGGAAAACGCCTCCTGGGGATCTTCACGAAACCAGAAGCCAGGAGAAAAGAAGCTAGCAGATGACGCTGTGTTCACCACGTGTCCTTCCAGATGAGAGAGGAACCCTGACTGTGTTCACCATGTGCCTTTCCAGATGAGAGAGAAACTCTGACTGTGCTCGCCATGTGCCCTTCCACTTAAGAGAGAAACCCTGAACTTCATCGGCCTTCTTGAACCAAAGTATCTTTCCCCAGATGCCTTAAATTGGACATATCTATAGACTTGTTTTAATTGGGACATTTTCTCAGCCCTAGAACTGTAAACTAGCAATTATTAAATTCCCTCTTTTAGAAGGTGTTCCATTTCTGGTATATTGCATTCCAGCAGCTAGCAAACTAGAACAACATCCCACAATGACTCAAGAAGCAATAGAAGACTACAACAAAGCAATCACAATTAAGGAGATTCAATCTGTCAACAAAAACATCCCTACAGGGCGGCTGCTGTGGCTCAGCAGGCAGAGCTCCGACCTGCCGGGCTGGAGGTCTGGAGTTCGATCCCTGGTGCCTCCTGCCCATATGCAAATTAAAAAAAAAAAAAAAAAAACATCCCTACAAAGAAAACCTCAGGGCCAGATATCTTCACAGGGAAATTTTACCAAATATTCCCCAAGAAACTAACACTGCTCCTGCTCAACTCTTCCAAAAAATTGAAGAAAAAAGAACACTACAGGGCAATCTCCCTAATGAATATAGATGCAAAAATTCTCAACAATATACTGGCAAACTGAATCCAAAGGCACTATACACACAACAAAGTAGGGTTCATTCCAGGAATGCAAGCATCTTTCAACATAAGAAAGTCAATCAACATAATACCACATTAACGAATTGAAAGGAAAAAAGCACATGATGATCCTGATTGATGCTAAAAAAGCATTCAACAAAATTCAGCATCCTTTTCTAATAAAAACATTTCAAAAGGTAGAAATCAAAGGAAACTTCCCCAATATGATAAAAGAAATATATGAAAAACCCATATCCAGCATCATACTCAATGATGAGAGACCGAAAGCCTTCCTCCTAAGACCAGGAATGAGACAAGATCTTGCTAGAGCAATCATGCAAGGAAAAGAAATAAAAGTCATCAAAATCAGAAAGGAAGATGTAAAATTCTCATTATTTGCAAATGACATAATCCTATATCTGGTAAAACTCTAAGGAATCCATGACAAAGTTACATGAGCTAATAAACAAATTCAGCAAAGTGACAGGATATAAGGTGAATGCACAAAAATCAGTAATGTTTCTATACACTAATAATGACCTAAATGAGGAGGCAAATTAGAAAAAAAGCCCATTCGCAACTAAAAAATCATGTAACTAGGAATAAACTTAACCAAGGATGTAAAGGACCTCTACACAAAACACTACAAAACTTTGCTAAAAAAAATCAAGGATGACCTAAATATGTAGAAAGATATTCCATGTTCAGTTTCGTCCTATCCAGGAAAGCTAAATGTCGTGAAAATATCAATTCTATCCAAATTGATCTACAGATTTAACACAATACCAATCAAAATTCCAACGAAGTCTACTTTTGTAGACTTTGAAAAGCCAGTCATTAAATTTATTTGGAAGGGAAAGAGGCCTCAAATTGCAAAAAACATCAACAACAAAAAAATGAGAAGGAGAAGAATGAAGCGGGAGGACTTACACTTCCTGACTTTGAAGCTTACTATAAAGCCACAGTGGTCAAAACAGCATGGCATTGGAACAAAGATAGACATATTCTTCAGTGGAATCAATTTGAGAGTTCAGAAATAGACCCGCAAATCTAGGTAAATTGGTTTTCAATGAGGCCCCCACATCCACTGATCTGGGACAGAATAGTTTCTTTAATAAATGGAGCTGGGAGAACTGGATATCCATAGCCTAAGGAATGAAAGAGGACCCCTACTTCACTCTTTATACAAAAATCAACTCAAAGTGGATCAAACATCCACAAAACTCCCAGAAGAAAATATAGGGAAAAATCTTAAAGAATTAGTAATAGGAGGTAACTTCATAGACCTTACCTCCAAAACACAAGCAACAAAGAAGAAATAGATAAATGAGAACTCCTCAAAATCAAATGCTTCTGTGCCTCAAAGAACTTTGTCAAAGAGGTTAAGAGGTTGCCAAGTCAGTGGGAGAAAATATTTGGAAAATACTGCATGGCTACAAAGCACATGAAAAGATGCTCAACTTCATTAGCCTTTTTTTTTTTACATGGGCAGGCACCAGGAATCGAACCCAGGTCCTCGGGCACAGCAGGCAAGTGTTCTTACCTGCTGAGCCACTGTGGCCCGCCCTTCATTAGCTTTTAAGGAAATGCAAATCAAAGTTACAATGAAACATCATCTCACACCTATAAGAATGGCTGTCATTAAACAAATAGGAAACTAAAAGAGGATGTGGAGAAATTGGAACACTTATCCACTGGTGGTAGGAATATATAATGGTACAGCCACTGTGGAAGACAATTTGGAGTTTCTTCAGAAAACTAAATATTGAGTTCCCTATGACCCAGCAATTCCATTACTTGGTATATATTCAGAATATCTGAAGTCAGTGACACAAACAGACATTTGCACACCAATGTTCATAGAAGCATTACTAACAGTTGCCAAAAGATAGAAATTAAGTGTCCATCAGTAGATGAGTGGATAAGCAAACTGCATATGTACATATGATGGAATATTATGCAACTATAAAAATAAGGTCCTGAAATATATGACAACAGGGATGAATTTTGAGGGCATAATGCTGAGTGAAATAAGTCAGGCACAAAAGGATAGATAATGTATGACTTCACTAATGTGAATTCCCCTGAAAATGTAAACTCAGACTCTTAAAAGCCAATAACATAAAAGTCAATAACATAAAAAGGCAGTGAATATTCTTGATTTGTTCCCAATAGTAAATGAAAATGCTTCTAAAATTTCAGCAGTAAGAACAATGTTAGTGCTAGTTTTTAGGTATACACTTTTCAGATTAAGAAAGTTTCTTGTATTGTTAGTTTAAGACTTTATCATAAACATTTACTGAATGTTTTTATGCCTCTGTTGAGATGATTGTATGGTTTTTCTCTATTAATGTATGAATATGCTGAATTAAAAAAAAATCTTTAAAAATAAACTGCTTTGTGAAGAAAAGACATGCTTTTTTGAACATGGCTGCAGCTGTAAACCAAATGATGAAGTCGAAAGTGACTGCAATGAAATGAAAACCAAAAGAATTAATACTAGTTTTACCTGAAACTATAATTCTTCCTATATTGAGTTTGAAAGCCATTATTGGTTGTGAAGTGCTAAAACCACAGTGTATTATTTGCAAAGATATTCTGACTAATGATGTAAACAAATCCCTAAACAGTACATGTCACATAAAAAGTAAAAAAAAAAAAAAAAAAAAAAAAAAAACCAAAAAAAAAAAAAAAAAAAAAAAAAAAAAAAAAAAAAAAAAAGTTCAAAGCCCAAACAGAGATTTAAAAAATATTAGACTGAAAAACTGATGTTCAATCTTCCAAATGTAAAATTAATGCTCTGCAGCTATAAAGTAGCACTTTGAATCTCTACAACTAAAAAACCACAATACAATTACCAGGCAATAATGTAAAACTAACAAATGTATTTTCTTGGAAATGTGTAAATACATGGCAAAAAATAAAGTTAAAGTACCATTTTCTAACTTTTCTGGCAAAATTGGTGAATTCAGGAACAGGCTAATAACAGCAAAGTTGGACCCACTCATGGAAAGAACAGAAGCTGCAAAGGATTTACCATCACAACTTAACACATGCACAGATATCGTTACTAGGTGATGCCTTTGATGTTATGTGTGAATTGAACATGTGATAAAAAAGGAATAATTCTTCCTTTTACCAGCTTGAGTATTAATAAACACTAATTTTAAACTATATAAAAATATGAAGTACTAAATTCCCCAAAATTTTCATTTGGAGCTTAAGTTATATGTAGGATTCTTTTTTGATAGGATAGCCACAATGCCAAGAAAACAGAGAGTTAGTTACACAAAGTAAGGGATCTATGTCAGAAGATAATTCATTAAACTGCTACAAAAGATCTGTCAGATGAACTAAACAATGTGCTTAGTGATGCGGTGGAATTTTTAATTATGTAATGACAATGTGTTTTTTGTATTGTTCTCTTCATGATGTGATAATATTGTAACTGATAATTAATAACTGTTATTGCATGCTTAAATAAGAGGATTAAAAATGTTTAAAGTTTTTTTGAGAATGAACTACAGAACAAACTTTTGGCACTTCTGAAGGATAAGCTCTAGTTTGCCAACAACATTTAAGGATTTTTAAACAGGCTGGATTAAAAAATTTAAATGGCTATAAACATAGCAATTATTATAAACAAATAAATGGCTTTAAAAAATCATGTACACTGAAATTGAACAATTATGTTAGTGATAGAAGATGGTGAGAGGCAAGTTTCTCACTATTGGAGTAGAATCTTTCAGGTAAGGAAAGAAGGAGCTAGAATGATCCATGATAATTCATTAGAGTTGGAGACACAGTAAAAACTCATGTTTAACTTAATATAGATACAGAGAGTTATCTATGTAAATATTTATAGACGTGGTTATACACATATTCTGCATAAATACCTGTACTTATTTGCCCTGACAGCTGAGAGATCTTAAAGAAATGACACCCCGAAAGTAGCAAGCACACTCAGCACCCAGATCTTGGTTTCTTACACTATAATCCAATTGAAGTTACCAAGCCTACTTGGAAAAATGACTGATTTTAGGACTGGGGCAGAAAATATTTAAGGTGAGCCTGGAACATCTTATAATACCAAAAATTAAGGAAGTGTCCCCTCCAAATAAAATCTATATCGCAATGGGAATATATCAGAGGGGCACAGGATCCAATTGAAAGAGCTACCATTGGCCAAAGATGGAACAAACTAAGCAACAAAATAAAGTAATATTGGATTATGACCTAGAGTATAAAATAAATATCCATGAGTACATACTGATGTAAATACAAGATTGAATGAGTTAATAAATGGAGAAGAGACAATTCTCCCATGCAGAAGAATTCCTAATAAGTAATATAGATATTCCACCCTAAAGTGGGTGAGCATAACTCCCCACTCCTAAAGTGTTGGCTGCACATAGTGACTTCCTCCCAAAGAGTAGTATGGAAATGGGGAAGAGAATAACTCTACAGTGCAGAAACCTGACAAACACTACACCCAGTGATCAAGATCAACAAAAACAGTCATAAATCATGTTGATAGCATGTACCCTTCATATGACATGATAAGAATGGTATTTTACTTCAATGGTCTTTCTCCCCAATCTCATAATCCCCATCTAATCCTGAGAAAAACAAATCCCAATAGAGGGATCTACTACAATATACCTGACGAGCTGTCCTCAAAATTGTCAGGGTCATCACAAAACATGGAAAGTTTGAGAAACTGACACAGCCACAAAGAGCCTAAGGAGACGTATAATCTAAATTTAATGTGATGTCCTAGATTGGATTCTAGAACAGAAAAATGACTTTAAGTGAAAATTAAGAAAATAATAATAAATTCAGTTCATTAATTGTAATAAATGTGCTGCACTATTGCAAGATGTTAATAATAAAGAAACTGGTAATGGGAACTGTCTGTATGATCTGCTCAATTAATGTCTACTAATAAAAAAATATACCAGCCATGCAGTAGACATATCTATGCCAGTGTTTTCCTTCCTGTAACTGGGCTTTTAAATATTAGAGCTTCAATTCCCACTGGGCAATATCTGATCAAATCGTTCATCTCAAAGACACTCATTTGGTGGATCCCCAAATTAAGTTAGATTGCTTCTGGAATGAGCATGAATTAGACTGAGAAGCATCCCAATATGTTTGGGGACATACAATTCCTAGGACATTAAATCATGCTGCTCAATCCACAGGATGGACACTACTGTGGGAAACTGAATTACAGACCCAGATGGAGGCAACCACAATTACTCCATGTGTTACTGAGAGAACAATATTAAAAATACTCAGAGTCCAGATTGCATATTTCAATCATAGTGGCATTATTACTGAACATCTAAAACATGTTCATGGAAGACAAATATTCATTAGATTCAGTCAAGTTTACTCCAGTAATCAATGCATGGTAGGACTATTCATGTGGTCCCTTAAACCTCTGGAGAGGTTATAAGAAAACAATCATTTCATGCATATCGCAGAGGTAAATCCTAATATAGATGTTTTAACTTTCAAACATACAGTTTGTTAGCAGTTATTTCTTAATACAGTTGCAATAAATCTTGGGAAATCAAATTCTGTTTTCCATAAACTTATGACAGTTATTTTTCATTATTTTACCTTGTCAACTTTTATTGTTTGTTATATTGAAACCTTCAACTTTATTTTAAAATTCTCATCTTCTATGACAATTTCTAAGCTGCAAGTACCTAAAGAGCGTACTTTCTTGGGCATGCACACTCTTTAAGTTTGAACATAAATTTTGAAAACGATGAGTAGAACAATTATTCCTTTTGCTTAATGATGTTTCCAAGCCTTGAAGTAAGGGATCAAACAATTTGTTTTAGCAAATGGAGTATGAATAGAAATGAAATGTTTCACTTCCAGGAGGAGGCAATTTGAACCAGTGTTCCCCTTCATTCATCTCCTTCCCTCTATGGGGACCTCAAAGGCCACAGGTGCCATTTGGCACAGCTCAAGATGGTGTGGCTTCCCTTAGTCTGCATCTCTGAAATTCTCCCCTGCCTACCCATAGAGGAGATAACATGAGTTAGAAATAAATCTTTGTTGTGTCAAGCCATTAAGATTTCAGGGCTGTTGAGTTACCATCACACAACCTAGCCTATCCTGGCTAATAGAGGGATTGTTTTGTAAGTTTAATGCAATGCAGGGCCAAATGTGAGCAACATATAATTATACAAAGAAAAAGTAATCTTTTCTGTCAATAACTGTTCTCATTTTGCCCTGGAGGGCCATTCTAATATCTTAGAAAACAAAGTAAAATGCCTAAATTAAGAAGTCCTCTCTATACTAGTAATGAGCAATCTGAGGGGGAAATCAAGAAAAAAATTCCATTTACAATTGCAACCAAAAGAATAAAATATTTAGGAATAAATTTAAGGATACAAAAGACCTATACAAAGGAAATGACAAGAAATTGCTGAAAGAAATCACAGAAGACCTAAATAAGTGGAAGAGCATACTGTGTTCATGGGTTGGAAGACTAAATATAGTTAAGATGTCAATTCTACCCAAATTGACTCATAGATTTAATGCAATACCAATTAAAATCCCAAAAACTTACTTTGCAGAAATAAAAAACCAATAACCAAATTTATTTGGAGGGGCAGTTGCCTCAAATAGCTAAAAATATCTTGAGAAAGAAAAATGAAGTCAGAGGTCTCACACTACCTGACTTTAAGGTATACTACAAATCTACAGTGGTCAAAACAACATGGTACTGGCATAAAGATAGATGTATTGAACAATGGAATCGAATGTTCAGATATAGACCTTCTTATCTATGGACAATTGATCTTTGATAAGGCAGTCAAGCCAAATCACTTGGGACAGAACAGTCTTTTCAATAAATGGTGCTTGGAGAACTGGATATCCAGATGCAAAAGAATGAAGGAGGATCCATGTCTCACACCCTATACAAAAATTAACTCAAAATGAATCAAACTCCTAAACATTAGAGCTAAGACCATAAAATTTTTAGAAGAAAATCTAGGGAAATATCTTATAAAGTTTGTAATAGGAGGCAGTTTCCAAGATCTTACACCCAAAGCATGAGCATTGAAGAAAGAAATAGATAAATGGGAACTCCTCAAAATTAAACAGTTTTGTTCATTAAAGAATTTTGTCAAGAAAGTAAAAAGTCAGCCTACACAATGGGAGACAATATTTGGAAGCAACATATCGGATAAGGGTCTAGTATCCAGAATATATAAAGAGATTGCTCAACTCGACAACAAAAAAACAAATAGCTCAATTAAAAAAATGGGAAAAAGACATGAACAGACACTTCTCAGAAGAGGAAATACAAATGGCTAAAAGGCACATGAAAAGATGCTTAACTTCCCTGGCTGTTAAGGAAATACAAACCAAACCCACAATGTGATATCATCTCATACCCACCAGAATGGCCATTATCAATCAAACAGAAAATGTCCAGTGCTGGAGAGGATGTGGAGAAAGAAGCACACATCCATTGTTGGTGGGAATGTAAAATGGTACAACTACTATGGAAGGCAGTTTGGCAGCTCCTCAGGAAGCTAAGTGTAGAATTGCCATATGATCCAGCAATACCATCGCTAGGTATCTATTCAGAGGACATGAGGGCAAGAACACAAATGTACATTTGCACACCAGTACTTATAGCAGCATTATTTACAGTTGCCAAGAGAGGAAACAGCCCAAATATCCATCAACAGATGAGTGGCTAAACAAGCTGTGGTATCTATATATATATGATGGAATATTGTGCAGCTGTAAGACAGAAGAAAGTCATGAAGCATGTAACAAAGTGGATGGAACTTGAGGACGTTATGCTGAGTGAAATTAGCCAGAAACAAAAGGACAAATAGTATGTGGTCTCACTGATATGAACTAACTATAATGAATGAACTTGAAGAATTTCAGTCAAGAACAGAGTTTATCAGGAGATAGAAATAGGGTAGAGATTGGGTAATTGGAGCTGAAGGGATACAGATTGCACAACAGGACTGATTGTAAAAATTCAGAAGTGAATAACACAATACTACCTTATTTTAGCACAATAATGTAAGCACACTAAATGAAGCTGAATGTGAGAATGATAGAGGGAGGAGGGCTGGGGGCACATATGAAACCAGAAGGAAAGATAGACAATAAAGACTGAGATGGAATAATCTAGGAATGCCTAGAACGTACAATGATAGTGACTAAACGTACAAATTAAAAAATGTTTTTGCACGAGGAAGAACACAGGGATGTCAATATCACAGTGTGTTGGAAATTGATGGTCATTCATATTTGAAAACTTCAACTTCTGTGTGGGACTAAAGCAAGAAATGTTTATCTGGTACAAAATGTGTATTTTGACTAGTGCATTTCCTAATTTAACTTACATGGACAGTTTAATTGAACACCATAAGTATATGGAATCTTGAATAGTGCATGAGATTTTGTAGGTTTGTCTAGGTTAGTGTGATGCCCCGATAAGTCCCAGAGTAATTTTACCAGCGAATAAAGAAGTATTTGCAAAGTCCCCTAGGGAGAATGGGGAGAAAGAGAGAAATATTCAACTTCCTCATTTGGAGAATTCCTGATATTCTCACAAGCAGTGGGGACAACCAAATCAATATGCTGAGCCCTCAATCTTGGGGGTTGTCCCTATGAAACTTATCCCCACAAAGAATAGGCTAAGCCTACTTAAAAGTAGGCCTAAGAGTCACCCCCCAGAAAACCTCTTTTGTTGTTCAGATGTGGCCTCTATCTCTCTCAGCCAACACGACAAGTGAACTCACTGCCCTCCCCCTCTCTAGGTGGCACGTGACTCCCAGGGGTATAAACCTCCCTGTCAATGTGGGACAGAAATCCTAGAACAAGCTGGGACTCTAAAGCTCAGATCATCTCTTTCAGCTCAACCCAGCCTCATGTGATACTCAGTACAAAGTTCAAATTCCCAATCAGAGCCATTTCTTTCTCTCAGCTGGGTTCACCTTTCCACTTCTCCTTCCTGAGATAATGTCTGGGTGCAGGATAAATCTTATTTATCCTCAAGGATCTATGTGTTGTACTAGACGTGTATTTAGAAAACGCCTGATGCACCCACGTGGGTACTTTGCTCTGGCCCCTGAGCTGGTGTCCAGTAGTGGGTTCTACTTGGACTTCTGAGCATTGCACTGGTTCCTGATGCTGAATCTGTGTGGCTGCAATTTACCTCAGTTATGAGGTCTCTATGCTCTAACTAGGGCTCAACAAATGTTTTCTATAAAGGGACAGATAATAAATATTTTAGACTTTGCAGGCCACATACAATCTATCACTTATTTTTATTTTATTTTTTTTCCTCTTTTCTGGTCTTTCTTTTTCCCTCTTCCTCCTCCGCCTTCCAAGTTGGCTCTGCCCACAGTACTCTGATTGGGAATTTGAATTTTGTACTGAGTGCTTTATTGCTTCTGGACCATGCTGGGGACAGTGGGGAAACAGAGTGACAGCCTGGCCTTCTTTCTTTCCTTTCCACCTAGCTGGGTTTCTTTGGGGTTGAGGTTGCCTGTGGCCCAGAGGATAGAAGGTGCTACGTGTGCTTTCAGGGGTCCCTCCAGCCTTAGTGACATTCTGCCCAAACTCCTCCCGTATTCCCCTCAGCAAATTGCTTTCTCCTTCTTCCTGTTTTGTGGGTAGTGTCCTCTAATCTTCTAAACTACTTCTGAGCTTAGAGGAAATCTCTTCCATTGTGTTGCACTAGACAGGTATGAAATGGCTTTCTTTTTCAACCACACAGGTTTCTGTGAACTTAGAGTTTCTTTTGGGAAAGGGAGCTTTAAAGCAGATCACTGAGTCTTTTGCAATACGTTACTAAAATAAGCCGCTTCAATCTCCACATTACATAACTAAATACTTTCTAATTTATCTGTTATTTAGACTTATGCAAATTTTATTACACAGGGGTGCAAGTGTATGTTTCAAGCTACCAGACATCTAAACTGCTTAGCCACTGAGCAGAAATTCCCTATACTTGGCAGAAAGCAGTTACCTTCAAAGGTGATGTAAAGCCAGGTATTCTAAAGTAGTATATTATAAACTATCTGTTTAAATAGTTTAAGGGATCATTTATTCATAAGGCTCCACTTTTCCCTTCCTAAGATACCTGGCATGATGCAGCAGCAATTAAAAGGCTCGTAATCATAATCACAGCAGTTATTGGGTTTTCTGGCATAAGGAAATATAAGACGTTCCCTTCCCCCTCCCCCCAGAGATCCAGGGCTGCAAGAGAGAGCCTCATCCCCTGCAGAGGCTTCAGCTGGGCTCCTGCCTGGGTCACCTAGGAGATCAGTGACTCAGCAGCACCCCGGGAACTGCGCTTATGACTCAGCATCGCCCAGCAAAGGAAGAAGCTGCTGCAAGACTAAATGGCTCCTTTTTCTCTCATGAGAACTCCTTATTCTTTGATACCTACTGGGCAAAATACAACAGACTTAAAATACCGGAAATCATTCCGATTTAGATGCCCTTCAGTATGATTCCAGCTTTGATTGTAGAAAGGAGCTATCTATGATGATTCATTATAACTTTAGAAATTAATAATAATACTACGAATAAAAGAGAGCTTTGTTTCATTCAGAGAGACCAAAGCCTTTCGTTTGCATTTGTGTTCTCTCCTCTCCCTCAACCCCCACTTCCTTTCTCTCTCTCTCTCTCTCTCTATCTGGTGTGTGTGTGTGTGTGTGTGTGTGTGTGTGTGTGTGTGTTGGGGGAGGGGAGGGAATGTCTAATCCAACATCACCTTCCTCCCTCTTTCTGGCCTTCCTGAAAAATACAAAGTAGATGCCACTGGGTCAGGTCCTTAGAGAACCGACCTTTCCATCTGCCTGACCTGAAATATCAGCCTTAGAGCCACTTCCTCTGGGAAGCTTTCCCCTGCCTCTTCACAGACTCATGACTTCTCTCCTCTCTAGTTCCACAGCCAGGGTGACCAGTTTGCCTGGGATTGTCCTGATTCTGGCACAGAAAATCCTACATCCCAGGAAACTCCTCAGTCATGAGCCAGGGCAGTTGGTCAGCACAGCACTTACACCAGTGTCAGTATCTACATTCTATTATAATCACCTAGTGACCCACTGATTGCCTCCTCTAGACATGAGATTCTTGAGGATAGAAACTATGTCGGGTTTTAAAAGTTTGGATGTCGAAAGAATGAAGGAGAACTTGGGAGAATAAGTGAGTGAAGGAATGAATAGAATTAATCAGTCTGGTAAGTTATCTACAGCTTTGAGGGGTTCATTTATCGTTTTTCCCAAGAGGGAGGGAGGAAGGTGCTCTTCTTTCAGTAAAGTTACTCAGATTCGTGCATTAGGTCTAATAAAATGGCTTGATGTATTAACTGCTTGAATAGAATGGTTGGGGGCAATTCTGGTATCACCACCAGGAAGGGTAAGTGCTGAGCAAAAAATCCCAGCGCATCTGGCTGCCAAAGGGGGTCAGAGACCTAAAGGCTAGAACTGAACACAGGCTTTTCTAAGAGGGAACCAACATGGTTAAAAATATATAAATCACCATTTTCCCATCTTCCTTAGCAAAATAAAACAGCTTCTCTTCCCTAATATTCCATTTGACTCAAGAGTATGCCATGTTCCATAGGGAGAGAGCTCTATCATGTAAATGTTTTTTGCTGGATTGGAGAAAATGTGGTCTTGGTCAATTCAGTGATTGCCTTCTTTCCTTGGAATGCACCAAAACTCAAGGTGTTTTGTGGAGGTATGGTATTATTGGGAGTGGAAAACAGGTTCTGGTATTGTCAATTATACTAGCATCTTCTGGGATATCTAAACACCCACTAACGGCCCTGAGTCCTTGGCTTCTGCTGCTGAGCAAGCCCTCATTTACCTCCACTAGGACCTGTCAGGTTACTAATAGTTCTTTGTGGCTAGCAGTTTCTTAAATGAAAGCAGGGCAAATAAGATAAAAGGAAATAAAAGGGAAAAATACAGTACTACATATTTCAATGGAATATTTTCTTATTTCACTTCTAACCACAAATAGGGTAACAAGAATCAGATTTTACCTTTACACCAAAAACAAATTAAATAATGGGCAAGGGCGGGCCACGGTGGCTCAGCAGGTAAGAATGCTTGCCTGCTGTGCCCGAGGACCTGGGTTCGATTCCTGGTGCCTGCCCATGTAAAAAAAAAATAATAAAAACTAAAAATAAATAAATAAATAAATAATAGGCAAAATATTTTTAAAAACTTTTCAAGACATTGGTCATCAAACGATGAGAAATCGTGGTCCCTAAGACAGGGAAAACTGGCCAGGTGAGTACTACAGGTGTTGCACTTGACGGTTTGAAGAGTTTCCAAGCTGTGTGCAAGGAAAGGAAACTGAGTAGGGAGGGCCTGGTCTCCAAGAGTGGGAGAGATGGAGCAGAGAGTCTGGGGAAGCCAAAGCAGAAAACCAGAGAGAGTTACAGAGAGCTGTAAAGAAAGGGAACTCCAGGAATCAGCAGAGCATCCACCTTGAATGTTCAGCAGAGACAACTTCAACAGCCTAATTCACACGTCCTTGTAATCCCTAGAGGACAAATGTGGAGGAAGAGGATGAGAAAACACTTAAATAAATAAGGGCCAAAATTTTTCTATGTTTGATGACAGCTATAAACCCACAGATTTCATAACAAAATGCACACCAAGCACAAAAAACATGAGAAATCTACACCATAGTATATCATAGATCAGTGAAAAAGGGAAAAATCTTAAAAGAAGCCAAATGAAAAAGACACATTGCATACAAAGGACCAAGGAATGATAGAAAGAAAAAAAAAACACAAAAAAATGTTAAGCAGCATCTTTAAAGGAAAGAAAAGGAAGGAAGGAAGGAAGGAAGGAAGGAAGGAAGGAAGGAAGGAAGGAAGGAAGGAAGGAAGGAAGGAAGGAAGGAAGGAAGGAAGGAAGGAAGGAAGGAAGGAAGGAAGGAAGGAAGGAAGGAAGGAAGGAAGGAAGGAAGGAAGGAAGGAAGGAAGGAAGGAAGGAAGGAAAGAAGGAATGAATGGAGGGAGGCAAAAAATGAAGCAGTATGCCAGAATCTATACCCAGTGAAAATTTCTTTCAAAAATGAAGGTCAAATAAAGACTTTTTCTCACAGACAACAGCTGAAAAAATTGATCACCAGCAAACCTGCACTACACGATGCATTTTTAAGAAAAAAAAAAACTTTCAGGCAGAAAAACAATTATACTAGACAGAAATCAGTGTTTTATGAGAAAGAATGATGAATACCACAATTTATATAATACTTCAGGTTTTACAAGAAAGAATGATGAATACCACAAGTTATATAATATATATAATATATATTATATATAACAATAATTTTAAACTCATTATTGCAATCTCTGTAAAAGATAATTGACTATTTAATATAAATAATAAAAATATACTGTTGGGTTTACAATATATATGAAAGTAACCAGATAAACATCCTAGAAATTTAAAATGTACCATCAATTTCTTGATAACTGCTAAGGCACAATAATGATGCCCTTTGAATAAAAAATAAATAAAAGTTGATACTTAAAGGTTTCTCTGTGATGATCTTTCTACATTCTGACATCTTTAGATTATATAAAGGATTTTTTCTTATGTTAATAAGGAAGTGAAATACCTTGGGATAACGGTTATTTATAGACCTGTTAGTTTTTCTTTTCACCAGGCTAGAGTAACAAGATTCAATAAGAACTCTAGCTTTTAGTGCTCCTCTGGGTTTCATGAAATTCTATGAATAATTTTAAAGTCTTCATCCACAAAAAATATCAACTTTACCCATGCTGCATTCCACACAGAACTGCTCCACTTTCAATGACAATAGACAAAGCTAATATAAGCTGGTGATAAACTACCATTTATTAAATATTTAAGATAATATCCTGAAGAAGCATCATTATCTGGGTACTCTATCTATTACTTTTCATAGAAAGAAGACCTCTTATTTATAATTCACATTAACACAATACCTAATCATCAAGTGAGCTGTAAACCATTTCACAGAAAGCTGCTTGGGCATCTCCTCCGCTAAAAACTGCACCACACATTTTAAAAATAGAGTTTAATAGCAGTCTCTGTGGTAAGTAATCCATGTTTTTTAGCTAGAACACTGAGACAGGTGAATGAAAGACTGAAGAAAGGATGAGAAAACAAGGGAAAAAGAGTAACCCTCACACTCACAGAAGCTGCTAAGATGACATATTGGGGGGAATGAGGTATGGATGAACAAAGAGCAAAGTCAAGTGACAATGATTGGACAGAGAATAGACTTGGAGTCAAACAAAACCTAGTTTGCATCCTAACCAGGACATTACTAATTATTTGAAAATAAGAATATTGCACATAGTAAATATCCAATACATTTTAAATTTTAGATGTTGTGTTCATCATCTTCATAGCCGTAATGAAGCAAACTGCACATACCAAATATTCAATAAATATTAGAGGTTTTATATTATATTTCATTACATTGATGCAATTTACACATATCAATATTTAGTAAATGTTAAGCATTAATATGATTATTATCATAATGAAGACAGAGAAGTGTGCGGCTTGCAGAATATTAAGAGATTTATTACCTATGTAGCTATTTGTTGGCATCCAAGAATATTAATTCAAGTTTTATACTGAACAGCTCATGGACTTTGTGACATGTCATGAACACCTTTTGTTTTATTTAAAGCCCAGAATCTCTTCCTTTCTTTCTTGATAACAACAGCATAGTTTTCCTTCCTAATGCTTCTTGTGATTCAGGTACAACTGATGTCACCTTTCAGCTCCAAGGAAGGGTCCATAATGCAGACTTAGGCAGCCAAAGCCTTGCATTCCCATGGCCATGGTAGTTATTTGAGGGTTCCTTGAGGTGGGATCAAAGTCAGAACAATCAGATCTACATTTGGAAAAACTAATAGAACTAATGGCAAAGAGAAGCCCTCTCAGTGTTAAGATTGCTGAACTTGTAGAATACAAGCATGTGATTTGCAATAGTCTTCTCATGGGCACAGAAAACCTGAAATGAAGCCAGCATGGAGGAAAGAAGAATAGAGATATAGAAATACAGAAAACAGGTTCTTTTTTAAAAATTTTATTGAAATATATTCACATACCACACAGTCCATCCAAAGTTCATAATCAGTGGTTCACAGTATCATTACATAAGCTGTGCGTTAATCACCGTGATCATTTTTGAGCATTTGCACAACAGCAGAAAAAGAAATAAGTAGAAAATCCCAAACATCCATTCCCTTTTCCCCACCCCCTTATTGACCACTAGTATTGGAAATACCCAATTTTAAGACTTACAATAGAGATAGGTTAACTAAGTATAACGTTGTCAGAAATAAGTATATTTATAAATATGTATATATCAATGGAACAGAACAAAACATTCAGAAGTAGATCCACAAAAACTAAGGAAACTGACATTTGTTTTGTTATATAGTTTTTTTTGTTTTGTTTTGTTTTTTATACATGGGCAGGCACCGGGAATCGAACCAGGGTCCTCTGGCATCACAGGCAAGCATTCTTGCCTGCTGAGCCACCATCTGCCCACCCAGTTTTGTTATATAGTTTTGCATTCATTATCAAAGATGAGTGCTACTGGATTACAGTCCAACAACTTCAGGTATTTCCTTCTGACTATTCTAACACACTAGACAATAAAAAGAATTATCTACATGTTCTAGTTGCTAGCTGCCAGAATGCAACACACCAGAGATGGATTGGCTTTTAATAAAAGGGGATTTATTTCATTAGTTCTTCAGAAGAAAGGCAGCTAACTTTCAATTGAGGTTCTTTCCTATGTGGGAAGGCACAGGACGATCTCCGCTGGCCTTCTCTCCAAGCCTCCAGGTTCCAACAACTTTCCCTGGGTTGATTCCTTCCTGCATCTCCAAAGGCCTGGGCTGAGCTACAAATGCTGAGATGAGGTGTGCTGAGCTACCTGGGCTGTGCTACATTGAGCTTTCTCATTTAAGCAGCAGCCAATTAAATCAAACACCATTCATTACAGCAGGCACGCCTCCTAGCCGACTGCAGATGTAATCAGCAACAGATGAGGTTCATGTACCATTGGCTCATGTCCACAGCAACAGAACTAGGCATGTTCACCTGGCCAATTTGACACCTGAACCTAACTACCACATGTCCACCGCTTGTCAACTTGGCAACTATATGCATCACCCTAAATGATATTAAAGTGGCACAAATTCTCTTCTGGCTGTGGACCTATGAATCTCAAAAGCAAGTTATCTCGTGCCAATATGCAAAGGAGGGACAGTCACAGGATTCATAGGGTGAAATTGGAAGGAAAACCTGCAGGGCAAACACCATTAGATTTCAAAGTCTGAAAGTCATTTATCCTTCAGCTTTACAAAGTGGCAGTCCCACCCTTTCCAAGGGTCTATGCAGTGGCCCACCTCTTTCCAAATCAACCTCTGGGAAAATTGAGGAGACCACCTTTTTCTCGGCTCTATTGTCTCCAGGCATTGGGGCCACACCTGGGCTCTCTGCTATTTCCAGGACAAATGCTCAACCCCTACATGTGGTGGCAGCCAGGCTCTCCCCAATCCCCAAGGAGCATGCTGTACCTTCTCAAAGGCCTGAGGCAGCACAACTCTTCCACTGTAATAAGATGGGAAACTTATCCTCTGCCCTCAGGGCAAACTTACCCTCTCCATGTATATGGGTGGGTCCATTCTCCTGGCCGAGGTTGCTTGGCTTCAGACCCGAGCTTCCATGATTCTCACTCTGCAAACTCCAATTTGTCCCTTTTGTGTCGCCCCTTTGTCGAGATTGGCAGTGGTTCTATTTATACCAACAGTCTCTTCAAGCACTCCAGGACTTCTCCATCATTCTCTTCACAGTTCCTCCAAAATCTTCCCCTTAGTCATCCAGAAAACCATTTCAACATATCTGGTATTTGCAAACTGCAGCAGCACCCCACTCTCCAGTACCAATTCTGTTCTAGTTTGCTAGTTGCTGGAATGCAACACACCAGAGATGGATTGGCTTTTAATAAAAGGGGATTTATTTCATTGGTTCTTCAGAGGAAAGGCAGCTAACTTTCAACTGAGGTTCTTTCTTACATGGGAAGGCACAGGGCAATCTCTGCTGGCCTTCTCTCCAGGCCTCTGGGTTCCAACAACTTTACCCAGGGTGATTCCTTTCTGCATCTCCAAAGGCCTGGGCTGAGCTGCGAGTGCTGAGATGAGGTATGCTGAGCTGCTTGGGCTGTGCTACGTTGTGCTCTCTCATTTAAGCAGCAGCCAATTAAATCAAACACCATTCATTACAGCAGGCTCACCTACTAGCCGACTGCAGATGTAATGAGCAGCAGATGAGGTTCATGTACCATTGGTTCATGTCCACAGCACCAGAACTAGGCATGTTCAAGTTGACACCTGAACCTAACTACCACACTACATAATGAGTCAGTAGTCACAGTCATTTGTTGCATCCTACTTTCTCAGTTGCACCTTCTCCCTCTCATTTGATCTTCCTCTCAATCTTCAGGGAAAAATAAACTTGCTAAGAAAAACTTATTTTAAATAGATCCTAGCATACTCCCTAGGATTCTCAGGAATTCAGTTGATTGGGGCTTGGCATACTATGGTAGTTTGCAATATTTGGCTGAAGCTTACATAAAAGAAACCTCCAGCATATCCTCTCAACTGTATTTGAAATACCAAAACAGGTTTTTGATGACTATCTGTTGAATATCTCAGCAGAGACAGTAATGATCAACAAGCATTCTATGAATTACCCTACATTTTTTCCCAGCCTTTCATGTGGTGATGTTGAGCCAGCCGTCATTTCTGATCAGTGAGATTAAAGCATAATTAACAGTTGTCACTTCCATTCCAAGGTATTTGAGAGCTCGTAGGCACTCTCCATGGTCTCTTGCTTCTCTTGACAAGGAAACATCATTCAGAAATGGTAGCTTCACAAGACAGCAGCATCTCTGAGAAACTACGTAGAACAGATGTCTGCTTGCTGACCTA
>PVIY010034669.1:0-26938 GCA_004026745.1 Myrmecophaga tridactyla
CTTCTTCTACTTCCTACCGTCAGTGTACAGGTGTCTCTCTCTTCACTTGTTCGCGGCACTTCTCTGTCTCCGTTTATCTTTTCAAACACCTTTATTCACACACCATACATTCCATCCTAATTTTACAGTCCGTGGCTCCAGGTATAATCCCATGTTTATGCATTTACCACCACAATTTCCATTTCTTTTGCAAAGAAAAAACAAAAGGAGAAACAACAACAATAAGAATCCCATACCCTTCTCTTATAGCCCCTCTTATTCACACTTAGCTTTGGTATATTGCCTTTGTTACAGTTAATGAGAGAATATCACAGTGATAACTGTTAACTATGGACTGCTGACTGCATTGGTGGCCTTAGGAAAAATCCCATTTGGTTTCATTCCATTGGTCAGTATATCTATCTCTGTGTCAGCACCATGCTGTTCTGACTGCTGTAGCTTTGTAATATGATATAAAGTCAGGTAGTCTCCCCACTACGTGAGACCTGACTCTCAGAGATATAAATCTCCTTGACAATGTGCATGATTCCCAGGGATGAGCCTGGCCCTGGCACCATCATATTGAGAAAGTATTCTTGATCAAAGTGGGGAAGAGAAATGAAACAAAATAATGTTCCAGTAGCTAAGAGATTTCAAATAGAGTCGAGAGGTCATTCTGGAGGTTATTCTTTTTTTTTTAATTTTATTGATAAATCTTTACACACATACATTGCATTTCATACATGGTATACGATCAGTGGCTCACTATATCATCATATAATTGTATTTTCATCATCATGATCATTTGATTGTATATTCATCAAATCATCATCATGTATTTGCTAGGATTCTCTAGAGAAACAGAATCAGCAGGCGGTATCTGTAAATATAAAAGTTATAAGTGTTTTATGTAACTGGGGATGTAGAGTCCAAGGTCTGCAGGGCAGGCTGTAAGCCAGCAGCTCCAGTGAAGGTCCCCAAAAGACTCTCAGGCTGGCTGGCTAAAGCCGGAAGAGAGACTGTCTCTTCTGAATCCTCCGTAGAAGCCTTCTGGTGATTAGATTAAGCATCGCTCATTGCAGAGGACACCCCCCTTAGCCGATGCAGTCAGCTGCGGATGTTATGGGTGGTCATGATTTAAGTCCATGAGATGTCCTCCTAGCAACAGACAGGCCAGGGCCTGCCTGACCAGACAACGGAGTGCCACCGCCTGGCCGGGTTGACACATGAGCCTGACCATGATGCATCCCACACCCCTTACCCCTCCCTCTCGTTGACCACTAGTGTTTCCATCTACCCAATTTATTTTACCCTTTGTCCCCCCGTTATTTATTTTCTGGAGGTTGTTCTATGCATTATATAGATACTCCTTTTTAGTTCTAGTGTATTAGAAAAGTGAGAAGCAAATACCGGAAACTGTTGAGCTGTAATCAGTAGCCTTGATTTTTGATGATAACTGTGTAACTACATAGCTTTTATGATATGACTGTGTGATTGTGAAAACTTGTGATTGACATTCTCTTTAACTAGTGTATGGGAAGATGAGTCATAAAGACAAATAAATAACGGGGGAGGGAAGGGCTATGGGATGTTTAGGTGTTCTTTTTCATTTTTATTTTTTGGAGTAATGAAAATGTTCTAAAATTGATTGTGGTCATGAATACACAAGTATGTGATGATACTGTGAGCCATTGTTGTTATACTTTGGATGATTATATTGCATGTGAATATATCTCAATAAAATTGCATTAAAAAAAGGTCGGTGTGAGACCTCCCTCTTCATTTTTCTTAAGATATTTTTAGCTGTTTGAGGCAACCTCCCCTTCCAGATAAATTTGATTATGGGTTTTTCTGTTTCTACAGAGTACATTGTTGGGATTTTAGTTGGTATTGCATTGAATCTGTAAGTCAATTTGGGTAGAATGAACATCTTAACTATATTTAGCCTTCCAGTCCATGATCATTTAGTTTTCCTTCCATTTATTTATGTCTTCCTTGATTTCTTTTAGCCATGTTTTGTAGTTTTCTGCTTATAGGTTTTTTATGTCCTTTGTTAAATTTATTCCTAAATATTTGATTATTTTGGTTGCTATTATAAATGAAACTTTTTTTTATTTCCTCCTCAGATTGTATAGTAATTCTATACAGTCATTACTACTGTATAGAAACTTACTGATTTTGGGGTCCTGATCTAGTACCCTACCACTTTGCAGTACTCATTTACGAGCTCTAATAGCTGTGCTGTAAATTTCTGGGGATTTTTTAACATATAAGATCATGTTATCTGCAAACACTGAAAGTTTTATGTCTTCCTTTCCAACCTGAATGTCTTTAATTTCTTCTTGTTGCCTAATTGCTCTAGACAGAACTTCCAACACATAACAGTGGTGACATAGGGCATTCTTGTCTTGTCTGGATCTTAGAGGGAAAGCGTTCAGTCTTTCCCCATTGAGGATGATGTTAGGTGTGGGTTTTTCATATATTCCCTTTATCATGTTGAAGAAGTTTCCCTCTATTCCTATCCTTTGAAATGTTTTCCTCAAGAAAGGATGCTGAATGCCTTTTCTGTATCAGTCGAGATAATCGTTTGGTTTTTCCTCTTTGATTTAATGTTGCATATTGCATCGATTTTCTTGTGTTGAACCAGCCTTGCATACCTGGAATAAAATCCACTTGGTCATGGTGTATAATTCTTTTAATGTGCTACTAGATTCAATTTCCCAAGTGTTTTGTTGAGGATTTTTGCATGTATATTCATTAAGAAGATTTGTGTATAAGTTTCTTTTCTTGTCTGGCTTTAGTATTAGGTTTCATAGAATAAGTTAAGTAGCTTTCCTTCTTCTTCAATTTATTTGAAGAATTTGAGCAGGATTGGTACTATTTCCTTCTTGAAAGCTTGGTAGAATTCATGTGTGAAGCCATCTGGTTCTGGACTTTTCTTTTTTGGGAGTTTTTGGATTATTGATTCAGTCTCTACTTATGATTGGTTTGTCAGAGTCTTCTATTTCTTCTCAAGTCAAGGTTGGTTGTTCATGCTTTGCTAGGAAGTTGTCCATTTTGTCTAAGTTTAGTTTGTTAGCATATAGTTATTCATAATATCCTCTCCTATATTTTTGTGGGTTCTGTAGCTATGTCTCCCATTTCTGATTTTATTTGCATCCTCTCTTTTTTATCAGTCTAACCAAGCATCCATCTTTTTTTTTTTTTTTTTTTTACTCATCTTTCCATACCCTGGATAAAAGGAGCATCAGTCACAAGGTTTTCACAATTACATGGTCCCATTGTAAAAGCTATATAGTTATACAATTGTCTTCAAAATCAAGGCTACTAGAACATAGCTCAACAGTTTCAGATACTCCCATCCAGCCACTCCAATACACCATAAACTAAAAAGGAATATATCTATAATGCATAAGAATAACCTCCAGGATAGCCTCTAGTCTCTATTTGAAATCTCTCAGCCACTGAAACTTTATTGTGTTCCATTTCTCTTTCCCCTTTTGGTCAAAAAGGCTTTCGCAAGCCCATGATGCTGGGTCCTGGCCCATCCCGGTATCCTGTACTACATTGCCAGGGAGATTTATATCCTGGGAGTCATGGCTCATGTAGGGGGTAATTTCTCTAGTTTTGTTATTCTTTTTAATGTAGGCCATAGGACAGTAAATTTCCCTATCAGTGCTGCCTTTGCTGCATCCCATAAATTTTGATATGTCCTCATTTGCCTCAAGATATGTACTGCTTTCCCTTATAATTTCTTCACCCTCCTGTTCAAGAGTGTATTGTTTAGCCTCCATAGATATGTGAATTTTCCAGCTTTCCAACTGTTACTGTTTCCAACTTTATTCCACTATGACCTGAGAAAGTGTTTTGTATAATTTTGATGTTTTTAAATTTAAGACCTGTTTGTGACCGAACATATGCCCTATCCTGAAGAATGATCATGAACAGTTGAGAAAAATGTATATTCTGTTGTTGTGGGGTACAAGGTTATGTAAGTGTCTGTTAAGTCTCATTCATTTATCATATTCAGAATCTCTGTTGTCTTACTGATCCTCTGTCTAGATGTTCTGTCCATTGCTGAGAGTGGTGTGTTGAAGTCTCCAACTAATGGTAGAGGTGTCACTTTTCCCTTCAGTGTTTGACTCATGTATTTTGGGGCTCTCTGGCTTAAAGCGTAAATATTTGTTATATCTTCTTGATGGAGTGTCCCTTTTATTAATACATAGTGTCCTTTTTTTTTCTCTTTTAGTTGTTTTACATTTGAAATCTGATTTGTCTGCTATTAGTATAGTTAACCCCACTCTTTCCTGGTTATTGTTTGCGTGAAATACCTTTTTCCAACCTTTCACTCTCGGTCTGTTGTAGACAGCATATAGATGGATCCAGTTTTTTAAATCCATTCTGCCAACCTACATCTTTTGATTGGGGCATTTAATCTGCTAATATTTAATATTATTACTGTAATGGCAGTACTTTCTTTATCCATTTTGTCTTTTGATTTTATGTCATATCATTTTTTCCTGTCTTTTTACCCTATTAGTTACTCCTACACTTTTCTCTAAGCCTGTCTCTCATGTCTTTTCCTGTCTTCCTGTAGTGCTCCCTTTAGTATCTCTTGTAAAGCAAGTCTCTTGTTCATAAGTTCTCTCAGTGTCTGTTTATCTGTAAATAGTTTAAACTCTCACTGATTTTTGAAGGACAGTTTTGCTGCATATAGAATTTTTGATTGGCAGTTTTTCTCTTTTAGTGCCTTAAATACATCATTCCACTGCCTTCTCTCCTCCGTGGTTTCTGCTGAGAATTTGCACTTAGTCTTATCAGGCTCCCCTTGAATGTGATAGATTGCTTTTCTCTTGCTGGTTTCAGAGTTCTCTCTTGTCTTTGGCATCTGATAATCTGATTAGTTGAGTGTCTTGGAGTAGGTCTATTTGGATTTATTTTGTTTGGGTCGTGCTGCACTTCTTGGATCTATAATTTTGTCTTTCTTAAGATCTGGGAAATTTTCAGTGATTATTTCCTCCATTATTCATTCTGCTCCTTTTCTGTTTTCTTCTTCTAGGACACCCGTAACACGTATTTTCATGTGCTTCATTTTATCATTTAGTTCCCTGAGACCCTGCTCATATTTTTCCATTCTTTTCCCTGTCCTTTTGTGTGTAGAATTTCAGATGTCCTGTCCTTAAATTCACTATTCTTTCTTCTGCTTCTTCAGTTGTGCTGTTGTATGTTTCCATTGTGTTTTTCATCTCTTCTGTTGTGCCTTTCACTCCTGTAAGTTTTGCTATTTGTTTTTACAAGCTTTCAAGTTCTTCTTTATGGTCATCCACTGTCTTTCATCTCTTTCGCCACATTTTCCTTCAATTCGTAGATTTGATTTAGACGATTTGTTTGAGCATCTTTAATTAGTTGTTTCAACTCATGTATCTCAGTTGAAGTGTTAGTTTGTTCCTTTGACTGGGCCATATCTTCATGCTTCCTAATGTAGCTTGTGATTTTCTTCCTTGTGTCTAGGCATCTGATTTTCTTGCTTAGTTTGTTTTGGAGGTCATTTTCTCTCTTGCCCAGGGTTTTCTTGTTGGTTAGCTTTGGTCTCTATCTGTTCTTAGTCTCTCTCACCAGCCATTTGTCAGAATGGCTCTGCTCTCAGTCTCCTCCAAAGTCCCTGTACCCACAGCAGCCTGCTTTAGGGATGGGTGGTAGGCACGAGGCACCACATCAAGGTCTCTGGTATAGGTAAAACAAATCTGCTAGCTCCCAGTGCTGCTGTTTTTTTGCCAGCCAGCAAGACCTGGATTTGTTTTAGGCACTGCTTTAACAGTTGGGCCATCCATATTTCTATCCAGAGCATAGCTGCTGCCTGTGCAGGTGGTGTAGACCAGCTATAGTGGGCCTAGGGTAGGGCCTAGAGAGGACCTGAAAAGTTCTTGTACTTTCCAGGCTACCCAGCAGATGGTGCTGTTTGGCGACTTAAACATCCTCGGAATGTGTTTACCTTCTACAGGTCAGGGCTGAAAGTGCTGGATTCTCGTGCACTCATTTTGCCAGCCAGAATCTGACTCAATATGGGGCTGTGTCCCTGACTTTACCTGTGGCAGAGGACTCCCCAAGTTGCCCCAGTTTTCAGCCATCCACCAGGCAAGGATCGGGCTGCCTACTGCTATTTCCAAGGGTTGGGGAAGGATGCAAGTATGGAAACATAGTCTTTGTCCACGTTTTCTCAAACTCTTCGTCCCTTACTGACCTAGGCCCTGAAATGTCCTCCCCTGTCCCCTGGGTCTCCAAACAGTGGGGATCTGTCTTACTACTGTGAGAGATTTTGTACTGACTGTTTAACCAATGCCAGCTGAAAGTGATCCCAGCCGCAGTTTCTGTACCCTTTCTGTGCTCTGTGTGGCCGAGTGAGGGGGAGAAGAGCGGGCCAGCTGGTCCAGGATAGAAGTTTCCTACCTGATATTTTTCTTTTTCTTCAATTTGGCATTTGTAGAATCCTTCTCCAGTCTATACCTTCCTCTGAAGTTCTGCACATGTTAGAATTGTCCTTTTTTTTCTTTTCTGACTCTTTTGGGAGAGGTTTTCAATAGGTGTGTATGTTGCCATGTTGCTGACCTTACTTTCTCATATTCTTGATAGCGTCCTTTGAAGTGCAGAAGTTTTAAATTTTGATGAAGTGCATTTTATCTATTTTTTGTTGTTGTTTGTGATTTTGATGTCATTTAAAAAACCTTTGTCTAATCCCAGGTCATGAAAATTTACACATAGTTTTTGTCCAGGTTTTGTAGTTTTAGCTTTTACATTTAGGTCTTTACTCCATGTGCTGGTTTGAAATGATGTATGTACCCTAGAAAAGCCATGTTTTAATCCTGATCCCATTTTGTAAAGGCAAACGTTTCTTCTAATCCCTATTCAGTATCATATGTTTGAAACTGTAATCAGATCATCTCCCAGGAGATGTGATTTAATCAAGAGTGGTTGTTAAGCTGGATTAGGTGACGACATGTCTCCAGCCATTTGGCTGGGTCTTGATTAGTTTCTGAAGTCCTATGAAAGAGGAAACATTTTGGAGAATGAGAGATTCAGAGAGAGCAGAGCAGAACGACACAGCCACGAGAAGCAGAATCTACCAGCCAGTGACCTTTGGAGATGAAGAAGGAAAATGCCTCCCAGGGAGCTTCGTGAAACAGGAAGCCAGGAGAAGAAGCTAGCAGATGATGCCATGTTCGCCATGTGCCCTTCCAGATAAGAGAGGAACCCTGACTGTGTTCACCATGTGCTTTCTCACTTGAGAGAGAAATCCTGAACTTCGTCGGCCTTCATGAACCAAAGTATCTTTCCCTGGATGCCTTAGATTGGACATTTCTATAGACTTATTTTAATTGGGATTATCTTGGTCTTGGAACTGTAAACTAGCAACTGATTAAATTCCCCTTTTTAAAAGCCATTCCATTTCTGGTATATTGCATTCCAGCAGCTAGCAAACTAGAACACTCCATTTTAAGCTTACTTTTGTATATGGTTTGAAGTATGAGTTCAAATTCGTTCTTTTGCATTTGGATATTCAGTTAACCCAGCACCATTTGTTGAAGTGACTATTCTTTTTCTTTGTGAATTGAATGGTCTTGGCACTCTTGTCTAAAACCAGCTGCCCATAGATGTGATAGTTTATTTCTAGGCTCCCAGTTCTGTTTCACTGATCTATACATCTTAACTGTATGCTGGTACCATGGAGTCTTGATTATGATATCTTTGTGGCAAATTTTTATATTGGGAAGTTTAATTTCTTCATCTTTGTTCTTCTTTTTCAGGATTGATTTTGCTGTTTTGTGGCCCTTGTATTTCCGTATGAGTTTTAGGGTCAGCCATCAATTTCTGCAAAACAGAGTATCTGGGATTTTGATAGGGATTAATCTATAGATCAGTTTGGAAAGTATTGTCACCTTAATAATGTTAATCCTCCAGTCCATGAAAATGAAACTATTTTCCCATTTATTTAGGTCTTCTCTAATTCCTTTTGATGATGTTTTGTCATCAAAGAATCTTGCAGTTTAATTTACTCTTCTACATACCTTATTCTTTTTGAGGATAAATGGAATTTTCTTAATTTCCTTTTTGAGTTATTTATTGTTAATACATAGAAATGCTACTAATTTTTTCTTTGGAGGGGGAAGGAGATTTTGATCTTATTATATTCTGCAACCTCACTGAATTCAGTTATTACCTCTAATAGCTTTTTTGTGATTCCATAAGGCTTTCTATTTATATAAGATCATGTCATTTGCAACTATAGTTTTACTTCTTTCTTTACAATTTGAATGCCTTTTATTTCTTTTTTTTGTTTTTTAGTTTTGTTTTGTTTTGTTAGTTGCTTGGCCAGAAAGTCTAGTACAGTGTTAAGTAGAAATGGGGAGATTGGACATCCTGTACTTAGTGGGAAAGCTTTTAGTATTGTTTGTAGCTAAACAAAATTGAAGAGCTAAATAAGTCACTCAGATTTTAGAGGTAGGAGCCAGGATTGAAAACCAAGTTTTTAATGCTCCAAAATTTACACCTTTTTTATTACACTATTCTGGCTTTTGCATTATTGTGAATAGCAGATTATTAAGGGTTATTCTTCATTGTCTACACTCTTTCATTCTGTAATGTTTTTAGGGTTTAAAACAAGCTAATTATTGAGGCTTTTCAAGTAGAGTATTTTCTTGGTGATGTGTAGTCTTTCTCAGGCCATGATGACTGTTGGTGTTCCCTCAGCAGAAAGATGCATCCTAGCCATGCTGAGAAAGAGGCTCCGGGATGAGAAAACCAACGTTAGGAAGTCTGCCTTACAGGTGGGAGCTTTTCATAGACGTTTTTTATGTCTGTTCTCTATAAACACTGGAATCTTGGAAATACCGGCAAATATTCGAAAAACTCTCAGGCTACATGTGTTACTTAACTGCTAGTTGACCCTGATCCTGTTTTATAGAAATAACTTATTTGAATGGAAGGATTATCTGTTAAGCTTTCCTACTGGTTTGCTGGCTTTTTTAAAGAAACACAAATTTGCATCTTTAATATCTTTTGGTTAGAATAGGGATTCTTAAGCAGAGAGCTATGTCTGGGTTTCAGTAGGGTTCATGAAGCCCCTGAAATAGTAAATATTTGTTTACAATAACATCCGTTAGAGGGTTAGAGAATGGCCTTCGCTTTCATCAGATTCTATAAAGTGGGATGTTGTGGGTAGAGGGGTGGACTCATGACCCCCAAAATACTAAGAACCCAAACTTAAAGGTTCAGTATTTCTTTGTGTGTAGTTTGTCTTTTTGTATTTTTTCTGTGTGGGGTCATCACTTGATGTTACATGTTTGTTTTCTAGGTGTTAGTGAATATTCTGAAACACTGTGAGATCTCGGGTATGAAAGAAGACCTGTCAGTTCTGCAGGAGCAATGTCGGGACCCTGCTGTATCTGTCCGGAAGCAGGCCCTTCAGTCTCTTACTGACCTTCTTATGGTGAGAACCAGGCATTGTGTATCTAATGCATGGGAACTGACATTCAGAATAACTTAGCATAATAGTTACCTATTGCCAAATATTAAGCTAATGGTTAAAAATGTTACTAAGTTCACCAAAGGTCTGTACAGTGTAAGAGAAAGGAAGCCGTGACTTTCAACTACATGTGATAGGCCATGATTCATATTAAATATGATTATAGAGAATGCTAATGGTTGACCTTATTTTGGCTTCAGCTTAAATCTCATGTAGAAAAATCAATTTTAAAATTAATTTGTTTAAGCCAGCAACTTAAATTAAGTTTTGTCTTTTAATACATACAGACATAATATCAGATAAAAATATGATACTGCCAAAACAACAGATAATTTACCTCAGCCAAGTAATTAGCTGTTGAAGAATTTTGAAGTCATGTTTTTATATTTACTTATTTCATGAGAGACAGCATTAAGCAATGCATATTTCCACTTTTTCTGTTAGCATCTATTCTTCATTGCTCCTTGAATAAATATTATTTGCTCTCAATCTTGAATTACCAAAAAGTGCTGATTTACGACAACTTACAAGATAGTGACTTTAATGTGTAAGTTTAAAATTTCATTATACACTGATTTGCAACTGGCATTTGAACCTTATTTTTACATGTATTTTGAGTGTTAGTTTTTTTCTACTTTTTGGCTAATCTTCAGTTGTATGTGTAATTACTTCTAACCTGTCTCTCAAAACACTGATCACAACTTTACTGATGTGTGACTGCTATTAGCATCAGACTTCATCATTCAAAATTTTAAAATCCCAAGGCCCAGCCTAGATGTGTGGAGATACAAAAAGCTTGGCTGACCGGGATTATCCCAGTGGTGATGGATTGTGAGGGCACAGTGCAGGAGAAAGCCCTGGAATGCCTCGACCAGCTGCTGTTGCAGTGCATTAAGCAGTATGATAAATTTCACGCCGGAGATGACAGCCAGGTGCTCGCTTGGGCTCTTCTTACTCTCCTCACTACAGAAAACCAGGATCTGAGGTACATTAATTTATTATTTGTTTTCCTTACAGAAGACCATAGGGATTTTTATTAATAAATTTCTAAATTGATACTGAAGAATCAACTTTTCAAATATGAAGGCTCAATTTTAGTCTTATTTCCTTGACCTTCTAATTCAAATTTCATAGCAGTTTTGTGGTGACTGTATTTTTGTCAAGGATTTGATCATTTCCTTTGCTCCCCCTGAGAATTCTCCAGTTTTAGGTTATCTTAATATGTAATAGAAAATGCTGATGGAATAGCATTCCATGGTGCTAGTTGGTATGAAAGATGAGTTCCTTGTTCTTGCAAATTAAACTTTTATTGGCCTGGTTGATTTAACATCAGGCCAATAAAATAATGTAGTATTTTATTTCCATTTGATAACATTTATTGAGCTATGTATAAAGTGTATATAAAGTGAACATTGTAATTAGGAACTAAAACCTATGATGATGCATTTCATCTATTTTGCAGTAATCTTAAAATTCACTTGTACTTGTGCCACCTGGGATTCTTTTCTTTTGTTCCTTTATTCTGCAAGGAACATTCCTGTCCTTGTTTTCATATAGTTATGGAGGATCTGTCACACAGCAGTAGAAGTGATAGATTTCACGTCAGGACACTTTCTATGGCACCGGCAAATCACCTAACCTCTCTGGGACTTAGTTTCCCCAGATAAATGATTATCCAGTTGGAGTACACCATCTCTTAAGGTCTTTTTTGGTATTAAAGCTCAACAACTGAAAGTGTGTTCACTAATTATATATTATCTAAGTACCAACTATGTGTTAGGACACAGTAGTTGATTCAAAGAAGGTTAAAGAAAAGGGTTTTGAGTTTGATATGTGAGAATCAGATATTTGCAGGAATGTAGGTCATGTTCATCTAGTAGTGATTCAGAAAATTGATCGAGATGAGATTTGAGTTGTACTTTGAAGAATGGCAAGACTCTTGATAGAGGTGGAAGAGAGAAGGATGCATACTAGGCAGGAAGATGACATCAGCAAAAGAAGTAACAGAGAAAAGCAAAATGTATTTCAGCCTTGTCCATACTGTAGGAATTCCTGAACTGATGCTTGGGACTTACCACTTTATACTGGTTTTCTGTTTCATAAATTGCTGTGTGCTGAGGTTTCTAGAAGGGAGGGGAATTTAGCTAACGATGGAATCATTTCACTTCTATGCACCCCAATGCATTCAGGCATTAGGATAGTGGAAGGTGGCATTCTTCATAGTAAAGAAGGGCATGCATGCCTACTGTAGCTCATGAAGAGCTGCTGGGAGGTTTTTTGTTGTTGTTGTTGTTTTAACCTTTATATTGAAGTAAAACATAGTAGGAAAGTATATAAATCTTAAGCTCTACAAATATGACAAAGGAAACATATCCATGTAACTACCACCTAGATCAAGAAATAGAACATTACTGGGCCCCTGAAATACCTTCGCATTCTATCCCATTCACTATCCTGTCCTCCTCAGAATTGACTCCTACTGGGATTTTAACACTGTTATTATTAGTTTTCTCTGTTCTTTGAATTTATGTAAACGGAATTTTATGGTATGTATTCTTTTGCATATCTGGCTCTTCACTCAGTGTGATGTAATCATTCAGGTTATTTTGAGTGATTGTAACTAATTCTTTTTTCATTTCGGCTACATTTATGACTAAACCACAAGGTATTCATTCTAGTATTGATGAATAATTGGGTTTTCAGTTTCTTTTTCTTTTTTTTAAATAAGCTTTATTTTTTAGAGCAGTTTTAGATTTACAGGAAAATTGTGAACAAAGTACAGCATTCCCAAATACTCTCTCTCCTCCTGCACACAGTTTCCCCTGCTATTAGCGTGGTATATTTGCTACAACTGATGAACTGCTATTGACACGTGACTATTAATAAAAGTAGATAATCTATGTTAGGGTTCACTCTTTGTGTTGTATAGTTTTGTGATTTTCAACAAATGCATAATGTCATGTGTTTGTTCACTCCACCATTACTGTATCATACAGAATAGTTTCACTACACTGAAAATGTTCTGATTGCCACCTATTCATACATCCTGCATTCCCCTAAAATCCTTGGCACCACTGACCTTTTTACTGTCTCTATAGTTTTGCCTTTTCCAGAATATCTTATAGTTGGAATCATACAATATAGCTTTTTCAAACTCACTTCTTTCATCTAGTAACACGTTTAAGTTTCCTCCATGTACCAACCTCCCCTCCCCCCACCCCAATAAGACTTTTTAAGTCTGAATTTTAAACAGATTCTTGGAGTGCTGGCTCATATCCATCGCTCTTTCCACTTTAGCACCCATCTCATCTCCAGTTGCTTTTCCAGAACTACTACCTTCACTGCAAAGCTCCATGAGTTTTCCCAATTCATACTTGGTTTTCTTTGACATTTTTACTTTTCTAACAAATACATCATGGAGAGGATAGATAGGTTGATAGTGCTTTCCTGTGTCTTTACCAGTCTGCCTGGAATCAGTTTATTGACCACCTCTTTCAGATCATCTGTCTGCACCTCTTGGGTCATGATTTCCATCATCTCCCGGATTTAGTGGCCTTGTTGGTGCTGAACAGAAGAGGTCTTCCAAATTTAATTGCTGTGTTTTTTTGATAAAACCAACACAGAATAGATGAAGCAAATAACCATCGTTAGTTTTGACATTGACATGAGCTTCAATTCTGGTCTGACACTTTTTGACCATGGAATACATTTTATCATGAGTAAGATCCATGCCATGAAATTGGTTAGGCAGTTTTTGCCCTACACATCCTCAGTAATTAGCTTGAATTTTCTAAATGCAGCTTCATCATTCAGCAGATCAACAAGGCTCACTTCAAAACCATGACCCTTAAGGCCATCAAATGCAATTTTGTTTCCTTGAGTTTCCTTTTAACTAGTGTTTTCCCGATATTTCTTATATTAAATATTGCTGGTCCTTTCACATCATACAATCTTTCTTAGAAAATGGATCAGCCACTTTCTTTTTGGCTCCATTTTGCCATCTTTTATAAGGTGCTTATTCACCGCCATGGTGCTGCACAGAAAGCCAAATTGCCCTACATGTCTTTTATTGATTGATTGATATTCACATGCCATGTAATCACCCAAAGTGTACAATCAGTGGTGCACAATATCCTCATATAGCTGTGGGTTTATCATCACAATTGACTTTTTCTTCTTTCTTGTGAAAAATAACATATATACAAGAAAGCAATACACTTCGAAATACATCCCAGCAATTAGTTGTAGAACAGACTTCAGAGTTTGGTATGGGTTACAATTCCACAATTTTAGCTTTTTACTTCTAGCTATTCTAAAATACTGGAGACTGAAAGAAACATCAATATAATGATTCAGCAGTCATACTCATTTGTTAAACTCACCCGTCTCTGTATAACTCTACCATCACCTTTGATCTTTCTCCCACTCTTTAGAGGTATTTGGGCTATGCCCATTCTAACTTTTTCATGTTGGAAAGGGCTATTGATAATATGGGATAGGGGAATGGAGCTAGTTGATATTCTGGAGAGGCTGGCCCCTCTGCATTTCAGAACTTATCTGAAAGGCCCATCTGGAGGTTGTAGGTTTCTGGGAAGGTACCCTGTGTATGGAACCTTTGTAGAATCTTATATATTGCCCTAAGTGTTCTTTAGGATTGGCAGGAATGGTTTAGGTTGGGGTTTGGCAAGTTATGATAGGTAGCGATGTGTTCTAGTTTGCTAGCTGCCGGAATGCAATATACCAGAAATGAAATGGCTTTTAACAAGGGGAATTTAATGAGTTGCTAGTTTACAGTTCTAAGGCCGAGAAAATGTCCCAATTAAAACAAGTCTATAGAAGTGTCCAATCAAAGGTATCCATCCAGGGAAAGATACCTTGGTTCAAGAAGGCCGATGAAGTTCAGGGTTTCTCTCTCAAGTGAGAAGGCACATGGCGAGCACGGCATCATTGCTAACTTTCTCTCCTGGCTTCTGGTTTCAAGAAGCTCCCCGGGAGGCGTCTTCCTTCTTTATCTCCAAAGGTCGCTGGCTGGTGGACTCTCTGCTTCGTAGTGCCACTCTCTCTGAATCTCTCTCTCCAAAATATTTCCTCTTTTATAGGACTCCAATAAACCAATCAAGACCCACCCAAATGGGTGGAGACATGTCGTCCCTTAATCCAATTTAACAACCACTCTTGACTAAATCACATCACCCAGGCAGATGATCTCATTACAGTTTCAAACATACAGTATTGAATAGAGAGTATTCTGCCTTTATGAAATGGGATTTATATTAAAACATGGCTTTTCTTAGGGGACATACTTCCTTTCAAACCAGCACACGATGTCTAACTGAAATATAAGAGTGACTTCCAGAGTAGCCTCTTGACTCTATTTGAAGTCTCTCAGCCACTGATACCGTATGTGTTACACTTCTTTTCCCCCTTTTAATGAGGACGGTATTGTTGATCCCATGGTGGCAGCGCCAGGCTCATCCCTGAGAGTGCTTTCCCATGCTACCAGGGAGATTTTCACCCCTGGATGTCATGTCCCATGTAGGGAGAAGGGTAGTGGTTTCACTTGCAGAGGATAACTCATTTCTTTTTATCTCTAAATGGTACTCTATTATATGGATGTGTCACATATTATTTGTTCATGAACCTGTTGAAGGACATCTTGATTGCTTCCAATTTTGGCAATTATGGAGAAGGCTGATATAAACATTCATGTGCAGTTTTTATAAGAACAAAAGTTTTCGTCTCATTTGGATAAATTCCTAGGAGCATGATTGCCATATCATATGGTCTATTTCCAGTTTTTAACTATTATGTATCGTACTTCTATGAGTAATCCTTGTGGTACATATGTGCACAAACTCATGTGGGTGTATACCTAGGAACAGTGCATGTATGTTCATCCTTAGTAGATGCTGACAGACAGTTTTCTAAAACACTTGTAACCGTTTACATTCCCGCCAGCATATATGAGCTCCATATCCTGGCTAGCACTTTGGGTTGTCAATCTTTTCTTTTTAGCCCTTTCAGTGGCTGGTTTATGGTATGTCATTGTAATTTTATTTTATACCTCTGTGTTGACTAATGAGATTGAACCTCTTTTTCTGCATAGATTAGCATTACCTATCCACATTTGCGAGTTACCGTTTGGGTTTTTTGCCCGGTATTTATTGGGTTGTCATTGTGTTGCTTATTCATTTCAAAGTGTTCTTCATATATTCTTTGTACAAGCCTTTGTTATATGTATTGTAGATGTTTTTCCAAACAGTGATTTTTTAGAATCTCTAAATGATGTCTTTCATTTAGCTTATTAAGGTATTTTTTAAGAAATCTTTTCCTATCTTAGGGTCATTTAAATATTCTTCTATGTAATCTCCTAGAAGTTTATTTATTATCATTATTATTATTATTATTATGAAGATGCTGCTTGGGATGGTTAAAAACAAGGTGAAACTAAGATACTGAAAGCTATGTAAGATGGTTTGGGGTATAATCAGAATCAGTGTTCTAAGAGCCTGGTATTGTGTGGGAGGTGACTTAGGCTTAAATCAAAACTGCATGCAGTCTGGAACAGGTAGAATGGCTGAGATCCCGCACAGAACTGTAAGTCTTCCAAGCTGCAGAGGCCGGCTATCCTCCCCCATGGGCACTGCAGACTGGTTCCCCAAGGGGAAAGGAAACAGACTTTACTAATAGCAAGGAATTAGTTCAACCAAGCTCCAGTTTTGGAATTAATGAACAAATTCTGACTACTGAAAACAGGCCCTGAGCACAGATAAACCTAGAGTAAGCACTGAAGGATCCAGGAGTTTTCTCCCTGGCAGAGAAGGGACAGGGCTGACTGGGGGAGAAAAAAAAAGAAACGAAAGTGACTTTTTGGAGTTGGACAGCACAAAATACTAGAAAGGGGCTGGACCCCAAGAAAAGGGGGCACATAGAGCTTGGGGACACATAGAACCACCAACTCCAGTTCTCGATTGGTACACCCAGGGAGCTGGGGTCCAGCTCTGAAAAGCCTTTTTAAAAAAAAAAAAAAACTTCTTAACAGTGCATTAGATAGAACTGCAAGCACTCTCAGGCTCGAGCACTGCCCCAGGCAAGGGTGGAATTAAGACATGTCTGAGAAACAAAGTAAATAGGTGGATGGTGACAGTTCCCTAAAGAGTGTATCTTCTCCAAGAAAAGGGGGGTGGAACCCAGGTCAAGTGGAGGCCCTTCTTCAGAGAATTCAGGCCCCAGGGGCTGGAAAGCAGAAGCAGTCAAAGCCTACCTTCTACCTCAGCCTCTCTCTGAATCACACCACTAGCAGGGAGAGGCTGCTGAAGTTAAAGGCATCGCATTACTTTACGCCTGTGGGGACATCTGGGCTGACAAGCACTGCATGCTGGACAGCATAGGAAAAGCACAGAGTCTAGAGGCTTCATAGGAAAGTCTGACAGTGTGCCGAGTTTCATCCTCGGAAGCTTGATACTGGCTACTCCCTCCTCCTGAGACATGGGGCTGTCTGGTCTGGGAAATGCTGACTGGGGTCAATAATATCTGAGGAGACCCTCCTGAAAAAAGGAAAAAAAGCTGTATATAAGTAGGGCAAGGACAGAAAAACAAGAACTGAAAAATTCTGATCAGTTTAAACAGATCCTGGACTAGAGGTCTAGAGTAAGTTGAACTGAATACCAAACAACAGACAGAGAACAAAGCCATCTAAAAAGAAAACCCTAGATAAAAGAATGAAAATAACCTCCAGAATAAGCTAATTTAGAAAATTAAATGCCTAGATGCCTGCAAAAAATAATGAGTCATACTAGGAAAATCGAAAATGTGGCCCAGTCAGAGTCACAAACCAACACTTCAAATGAGATACAGGAGTTGAAACAACTAATTCAGGATTTTTTACAGATGTGCAAAATGTTATCAAAAATCAAATCAACAAATTGAGGAGAGATATAAAGAAGACATTGGGCGAATATAAAGAAGAACTCAAAAGTTTTAAAAACAAATCACAAGAGCTTATGGGAATGAAAGGCAGAATAGAAGAGATGAAAATAAAACAATGGAAACATACAACAGTAGATTTAAAGGGGCAGAAGAAATGATTAGTGAGCTAAAGGACATAACATCTAACATCTGCCACACAAAAGAAAATATAGGGAAAAGATTGGAAAAATACGAGCAGAGTCTCAAGGAATTGAAAGACAACATGAAGTACACGAATGTCTGTGTTATGGGTGTCCCAGAAGGAGGAGATAACGGAAAAGGAGCAGAACAAATAATGGGGAAAATAATCACTGAAAATTTCCCAACTTTCATGAAAGATGGCTCCAGGAAGTGCAGCTTACCCCAAACAGAATAGCTCCAAATAGACCTACTCCAAGACACTTACTAATCAGATTGCCAGATGTCAGAGACACAGAATTTTGAAAGCAGCAAGAATAAAGTAAACTGTCACATACAAGGGAAGCTTGATGAGACAGTGTGGAATTCTCAGCAGAAACCATGAAAAGAGAAGGCTGTGGTGTGATATAGTCAAGATACTGAAAGAGAAAAAACTGCCTTCAAGTATTGTATACCCAGCAAAACTGTCCTTCATAAACAAGGGGGAAGATTATAATACTTTCAGACAAATAGGCACTGAGAATATTTGTGACTAAGAGACTGGCTCTACAAGAAATACTAAATAGAGGACTGCAAGCAGATAGGAAAAGACAGGAAAGAGAAGTCTGGAGAACATTGTAGAAATGAAACTGTCAGTAAAGGTAAAAAGAAAAAAAATAATAAGATACGACATACAAAATCCGGAAGACAAAATGGTAGAAGAAAGTACTGCCTTTACGGTAATGACATTAAACATAGACTGGCAGAATGGATTAAAAAAACAGGGCCCATATATATGCTTATACAGGAGACTCACTTTAGACCCAAGGACAAAAATAGGTTGAAAGTGAAAGGTTTGAAAAAGATACTTCATACGAACAACCAGAAAAGAGCAGGGATAGCTATACTTATATCTGACAAAATAGATTTCCAGTGTAAGACAAAAGAGATAAAGAACTACAGTATGTATTAATAAAAGGAACAGTTCAACAAGACATAATCAAATATTTATACACCAAACCAGAGTGTTCCAAAATACATGAGAGAAACACTGACAACACTGAAGGAAAAAGTAGACACCTCTACCATAATAGTTGGAAACGTCAATTCCCTGCTTTCATCATTGAGAACATCTAGCCAGAAAATCAAAGAGGAAAGAGATTTTTAATAATACAATTAATGAACTAGACTTAACAGACGTTTATAGAACATCACACTCCACAACAGCAGGATACATATTTTTCCCAACTGTCATGGATCGTTTTCAAGGATAGACCATCTGCTGGATCACAAAGCAAGTCTCAGAAAATTTAAAAAGATTGAAATTATACAAAACACTTTCTCAGATCATAGTAGATTGAAATTTCAGGCAAGAGGGCCAGAAAATTCACAAATTCATGGAGGCTTAACAATACACTCTTAAACAACCAGTGGGTCAAGGAAGAAGGTAAAAGAGAAATCAGTAAATATCTCAAGGCAAATGAAAATACAACATATCAAAATTTATAGGATGCAGCAAAGATAGTGCTAAGAGGGAAATTTGTTGCCTTATATGCCTATATTGAAAAACCAAAAGAACAAAAATCAAGGAATTAACTGTTCACCTGGAAGAACTAGAGAAAGAACAGCAAACTAACCCCAAAGCAAATAAAAGGAAAGAAATAATGAAGATTAGAACAGAAACAAATGAAATTGAGGCTATGAAAACAATAGACAAAATCAGTAAAACCAGAAGTTAGTTCTTTGAAAAAATCAATAAAATTGATGGACCCTCAAGCCTACTTAAAATTAGGCCTAAGAGTCACCCCCCAAGAGAACTTCTTTTGTTGCTCAGATGTGGCCTCTCTATCCAGCCAACACAACAAGCAAACTCACCACCCTCCCCCTGTCTACATGGGACATGACTCCAAAGGGCGTGGACCTTCCTGGCAACCTGGGACAGAAATCCTAGAATGAGCTGAGACTCAGCATCAAGGGATTGAGAAAACCTTCTCGACCAAAGGAAGAGTGAAATGAGACACAGGGTCAATGGCTCAGAGATTCCAAACAGAGTCGAGAGGTTATCCTGGAGGTTATTCTTACATTAAGTAGATATCACCTTGTTATTCAAGATGTAATGGAGAGGCTGGAAGGAACTGCCTGAAAATGTAGAGCTGTGTTCCATTAGCCATGTTTCTTGAAGGTGATTGTATAATGATATAGCTATCACAATGTAACTGTGATTGTGAAAACCTTGTGTCTGATGCTTCTTTTATCTGCCTTATCAGCAGATGAGTACAACATATGGAATAAAAATAAATAATAGGGGGAACAAATGTTAAAATGAACTTAGTTTGAAATGCTAGTGATCAATGAAAGGGAGGGGTAAGGGGTATGGTATGTATAAATTTTTTTTTCTGTTTTCGTTTTATTTCTTTTTCTGAATAGATGCAAATGTTCCAAGAAATGATCATGATGATGAATATGCAACTATGTGATGATATTGTGAATTACTGATTATATATGTAGAACGCAATGATCAAAATAGAAATGTTCGCATTTGTTTGGTGTTTTTTTGGTATTTAAGAAAAAGAAATTGACGGACCCTTAGCCAGGTTGACAAAAGAAAATAGAAAGAGAGAGGATGCAAATACATAAAATCAGAAATGGAAGAGAGGACATAACCACTGGCCCCACAGAAATAAAGGATGTGATGAGAGGATACTGTGTGCACCTGTATGCTAATAAACTAAACAGCATAGGTGAGATGAGCAACTTCCTAGAAAGGCATAAACAACCAACACTGACTTGAGAAGAAACAGAAAACTTCAACAAACGAATCACAAGTAAAGAGATTGAATCAGTCATCAAGGAGCTCTCCAAAAGAGAAGTCCAGAACCAGACGGCTTCACATGTGAATTCTACCTAGGATTCAAGAAAGAATTAGTACTGATCCTACTCAGACTCTTCAAAAAGAAAAGTAAAAACTGAAGAGGAGTGAAAGCTCCTTAACTCAATTTATGTAACCAAACTCACCCTAATACCAAAACCAGACAGAGATACTACAAGAAAAGAAGAAGATCAATCTCTTTAATGAAGATAGATGCAAAAATCCTCAACAACATACTTGCAAATTGAATCCAGCATTACATGAAAACACTACAGTGTGGGATTGAAGAACAGCAATAAAGCAAGAGGAAAGGGTACAAATATACAAATATTAAATATTCCCTAGCAGACCAGACAAGTGGAGATCAAAGTTCCTTCCCACCTTGTACTCTAACACCTTGTACTCATCCTGTGCAGAAATGAGAGAAGATAATCCTAGAGTTATGAAAACATGGAGCTGATGCAGTAGCAGAAAAGTTTCAGATCAGAAGACCCACCAGAACTTCAGCACAGAAGTAGATATGGACTTTCCCCCTCTCCCTAGAAAGATCAAGGAAAGATTATGTAAAGATTATGCAAGAAAGTTTAGGTAAAGAATTAATTTGAATTTGGAAGGTTTGGATTGTGGATGACTACCTTTTGTTAAGCAAACTTTGAAGCCATTTAAAGAGCATTGCCTCCTAACTGAAGAATACCTGATTTCCACTTACTCTTATTCTCAGATAGGAAGAAATCTTCTCTTCGATGTAGACAGTATTTTATATAATTTTGTTTTAAGTTTAAGAAGTGGTTAAATTGTTCTTTAAATTTCAAAGATGATATTGACATAAATTGTAGTTATCAGCATTTTTTTTTTCCTTTCTCCTTTTTATAACCTTAAGTTAAATTTTTTTTTCTCTTTGTGGGAAATGATAGGAGACTTGTAAGAGGAGAAATGATTTGGGATATAAGTAACAACATCTGTAAAAGTGGGAACAATTTCAATTACTGTCACTTATCCAGCAGTGGATAATTCATTTTGATGGCCACTTTTTTTTCATTTTAGCTAAATGATAAGCCAGCGCCCCAGACTGTTAGAAATTGACATTGTAAAAAATCATGGAAACTTATAAATTAAGATGAGAGGTGTTTTCTTCTTTACAGATGACCAGTTACCATTCAGCATGTGACTGAGAAGGTTCTGGTGGGAAAACGTTTCCCACATTTTGTTTACATTGGAGTAATTGTCTTGTGTTTAGGGAAAAAGGCACCTACAATGACCATTGCTTTGGTTATCAGTTGTTGTCGGCAGACCACCCCAAAATGTGGTGGCTTAAAACAGCATCTCTTTTTTTGCTGGTTATTCTTTAGTTTGGGCCAGGCTCAGCTGAGCTGATCTGCTAGTCTTCCCAGTGGTCACTCATGGAGTCACCTGGTTTACTGAGACAGTGTTCTAGTTTGCTAGCTGCCAGAATGCTATGTACCAGAAATGGAATGGCTTTTAAAAAGGTGAAATTTATTAAGTTGTAAGTTTCCAGTTCTAAGGCTATGGAAATGTCCCAATTAAAGCAAGTCTATAAAGATGTCCAAATTAAGCCACCCAGAAGAGGTTACCTTCACTCAAGAAGGACCAGTGAAGTTCAGAGTTTCTCTCTCAACTGGAAAGGTACATGGCAAACATGGCATCTGCTGGCTTTCTCTTCAGGCTTCTTGTTTCATGAAGCGCCCCCAGGGACATATTCCTTCTTCATCTCCAAAGATCTCTGGCAGGTTGGGCTCTGGCTCTCGTCATTTTTGTGGCTCTAAAAAATGTTTCCTCTTTTGTAGAGGATTTCAGTCAGGGCCCACCTGGAATGGGTAGAGTCACATCTCCCTGTAATCAAAGATTAACACCCGCAGTCAGGTGGCTCACATCTCCATGGGAACAATCAGAAAGCTCCCAGCCAGCAGTATGGAATGAGGGCTACAGGACAGTGCTTTTCTGGGGTCCACCATAGATTCATACTGGCACATCCCACCCTTTGGACCCCAAAAAAGGCATGCTCTTCCCAAATGCAAAATACATTCATTCCATAACAATATCCATACAAATACAATACAAAGTCAGAAACAGTATAAAATCTCATCAGAGTCAGCCACAGGCATGGTCTGTCCTAAGGCACAATTCTCTGGTTCCAGATCTGTAAAACTCAGAACAAGTTATTTGCTGCCAACATACAAAGGAGGAACAGTCATAGGATACATATACCCATTTCCACAGGGAGAAATTGGAAGGAACACAGGGGTCACTGGACACAAGCAGTTTGGAAAACCTGCAGGGCAAAGTCCATTAGATTTCAAAGTCTAAGAGTCATTTATCTTCGGGACTTTAGAAAGCCTGCTGCCCCACCCTTTCTAAAGGCCTACACAGCAGCCCGCCTCTCTCCGAATACAACCTTGGAGGACACTGGGGATACCGTCTTTTTCTCGGCTCCACCCTCTTCAGACATTGAGGCTGCAGCCGGGCTCTCTGCCATCTCTGGGGCACACGCTCAACCCCTCCATGTGTTAGCAGCCACACTGTCCGCAATCCCCAGGGAATGTGCTGCACCCTCTCTAGGACCTGAGGCGGCAGACTCCTCACTGCAGTGAGGTGAAAGGCCCACCCTCTACCTCTGGGGTAAACTCACCCTCACCAAGTACTGGGGTGGGTCTGCTCTCCTGGCCGAAGGTTTGTTGACTTTGGACTTTAGTTTCCATGGTTCTGCCTCTGAAGTTGTTTTTCCTCCATTGGGTCCCTTTTATGTCCCTCTCAGTCCAGACTGGCAGTGGTTCTTTTTATACAGATCCTGCAACACTGTTGTTGGCTTTGTATGTAGTAAGTTCGTATTGTGCCCATCAGACAGCAGGAGTTTCCGCAGATCCTTCCTGGATAACTCCATCTTCAATCCTGGCTTTTTCTGAAATGACTGACTGATTCCACATTTGTCCAGATCTTCACATGGAGCACTATTCTCTGGGATCTCCCTTCCAGAATTTTTCAGAACATCAATTTCTGCTTTCTTTGTACCCAAGAGTTAAGTTCTCAGCTTATCTCTTCCCAGTCGCATTTCACCATAGGCTGAAGGCAAAATCAGGCTGCACTTTCTACATTTAATTTGCTAATCTCTTCTGCTAAATATCCAAGTTCTTGGCTTTTAAAATCTGCCTCCCATTGAGAGAACCTTCTCGACCAAAAGGGGGAAGAGTGAAATGAGACTAAGTGTCAATGGCGGAGAGATTCCAAACAGAGTCGAGAGGTTATCCTGGAGGTTATTCTTATGCATTAAGTAGATATCACCTTGTTGTTCAAGATGTAGTGGAGAGACTGGAGGGAACTGCCTGAAAATGTAGAGCTGTGTTCCAGTAGCCATGTTTCTTGATGATGATTGAACAATGATATAGCTTTCACAATGAGACTCTGTGAATGTGAAAACCTTGTGTCTGATGCTCTTTTTACCTACCATATCAACAAAAGAGTAGAACATATGGAATAAAAATAAATAATGGGGGAACAAATGTTAAAATAAATTTAGTTTGAAATGCTAGTGGTAAATGAAAGCGAGGGGTAAGGGGTATGGTATGTATAACTTTTTTTCTCTGTTATCGTTTTATTTCTTTTTCTCTTGTCTTTATTTCTTTTTCTAAATCGATGCAAATGTTCTAAGAAATGATGAATATGCAACTATGTGATGATATTAAGAATTACTGATTATATATGTAGACTGGAATGATATCTTATTGTTTTGTTTGTTAATTTTTTTAATTAATAAAAAAATTTTAAAAAAACCAAAGTGGCTTTTTTCCAGTACATTCATTTGATCCACATATTTTCATTAAATGAAATTATTACTTAAAAAAAAAAAATCTGCCTCCCAGCCAAAGCCACTAGTTAATTATCTGCCAGATTATCTGCCATTTTAAAACAAGGATCACCTTCCTTCCAGTTTGCAATAACACACACCTCATTTCTGTCTAGAACCTTGCCAGAGGTATCTTTAGAGTCCACATTTCTAGCAACAGTCTCTTCAAAGCATTCTAGGGTTTCTCTATCAGACTCCTCACAACTCTTCCAAAATCTTCCCCTTATCCATTTAAAAAGCCTTTCCAACATGTTTGGTATTTGCAAACCGCAGCAGCACCCTACTTCTCCAATACAAAAATCTGTTCTGGTTTGTTTGCTAACTGCCGGAATGTACCAGAAATGAAATGGCTTTTTAAAAAGGAAAGTTTATTAAGTTGCTAGTTTGTAGTTCTAAGGCCATGAAAATGTCCAAATTAAGCCACCAAGAAGAGATTACCTTCACTCAAGAAAGACCAGTGAAGTTCAGAGTTTCTCTCGGCTGGAAAGGCACATGACAAACATAGCATCTGCTAGCTTTCTCTCCAGGCTTCTTGTTTCATGAAGCTCTCCTGGGGACATATTCCTTTTTCATCTCCAAAGGTCTCTGACGGCCTGGACTCTGACTCTCCACATCCGCAAAAAGGAACTCTCTCCCCAATGTTGCCTCTTTTAAAGGATTTCAGTCAAAGCCCACCTGGAATGTGACTCCCCCCATTCCAGGTGGTCCTTGACTGGAATCCTTTAAAAGAGGAAAGGTTAAGAAATCAAACCTAATTAAAGGATGATGCCCACAGTCAGGTGGGTCTCATCTCCATGGGAACAATCAAAAAGCTCCCAGCCAGCAATATTGAATGAGGACTACAGGACGTAGCTTTTCTAGGGTACACAACAGATTCAAACCGGCACATTGATGGGTAGACTTCTCTCTATATATGTAGTCTTCAGGGTTTGTCCTTCTCTAGCATGGAAGCTGGATTCTTACATTGCGGCTCAGAGCTCCCAAGAGCACAAAAGTAGAACTTTCACAACATTTTTACTGCAAAAGCAAGCCACGGTCTGAGCCCAGGTTTAAGAAGGGCATGAGTATCAGGAGCTACCGGTGAAACAGACTGCCACTACCAGTGCCATGGAAAAACAACTACCGTTAGCAAAAGTAGAGGCTGCTAGTGATATCGGGAAGCAAGAAATAGAGAGCTTTGAAGAACCTTCCTGAATCAGTTCTGCCAGCTCTGATCATATTTTCTGAAACTTCACTTGGGAAAACTGGTCTCATAAGAATGGGTTTGTTAGAGGGACAGAACATTTGAAAGGTAAAACTGCTCTGTTGCAGTGGCATCTATAGGGTGAGGTGAATGTGATGGTTTAAAAGGAGCAGTCCTAACAAGCTCTAACCTTTAATTAGCAGTAGCTCATTTTTGTTTTAACCAAGTAGTAATATCTGCTAACATTCTACCTTAAATGTGTTTCCCAAAGACATCTCTCTTTGCCCTTTGTGTTAAGTAATCACTCGGTGAGTGTATTTGATTAAAGAATTGTTGGTTGTCTTTGTAAATATATTAAATTGCTGTGGCAACTTTGCCCTTAAGTCATGGTCTCCTTACTCAGTCTTCTTGCTTTGACTCCAGAAAGAAGGGTCTAAGGTTCAGCCCTGATAGTGTTGGTTTTTTTTTTTTGTATGCTCTATGGCAGGGGTCACATTTCATTCTTTTTCCGTGTTAGTAGCTCATTATTGCAGCATGATTTGTTGAATTTTTGTGGGGTTTTTTTTTTGTGTGTGTGTTATTTCTTGTTTGTTTTTTTGGGAAGTGCATGGACTGGGAATCTGAGTCACCTGCATGGCAGGTGAGAATTCTACCGCTGAACTACCTGTGCACCCACAGCAGTTCCTTTTTTAACTCCCTTGAAACTGAGATAGTTGTGACAGAGCCATGCTGCTATTTTTATAGCCAAAATTGATCTCTTCTTTCCTATCCACCCCCACTCACCAACATCCATTGAACTTAGAGTTGCTTTGAAACACAGGTGTGGCCTTAAAGTAATTACCTTCTAAAGGGAATGTAAATAAATACTGTCGAGAACAGCTCCCGGAACCATGATAGTGACCGAACACACAGCACGCCCAGGACTGGAGCAGCTAGACCGACGGAAAATCTTCGGATCTGTGAGTTCCCCAAAGCCACGGCAGCCGGCGCCCGGCGCCCCTCCCCCATAGGCGGCTTCGCGGAGAGAAAGGAAACAGTAGCAGGGACTGAGTCCAACCAAGCGCCAATTGCGGCATTAATAAACAAATTCTGATTACTAAAAATAGGCCCCCAGGTCACGCGAAACTGGGCAAGTCAGAAGTCGCTTATTGGGCTAACCGAAAAAAGAGGAAAGGGGACAAAACGGGGGTTTTCATGGCTGTTTCTACGGAGACTTGGCAGCCTCTGGATTCAGCGGCGGGACTTCTCGGGCTGCAGCTGCCCCACACACAGGCAGAAACAGACTGCTTTCAGGGCTGTCTCCCACATGAGCCTTCCACAGGGGAGGGGTGAAGCCCAACTTAGGTGGAATCCCTCTCTCAAGGAACTCAGACCCCAGGGCTTGGCAAATTGAAGCCATTAAAACCAGCCTACAACCTCTCCTCTGTCTCGACCATGCCCCCA
>PVIY010034670.1:0-26933 GCA_004026745.1 Myrmecophaga tridactyla
GCTGTTTTAATTTGATAGGGGAAATCAGAGCAAACTGACAACAAGGATCCCTGAGATAAAGAGGAATTACAGAAAAGAGGACACTGAACATAGTGAGGACACACATACCATCTGCCTCACTATTTGCTTAACATCTCCCAGTATTTAAAAGTAACTGAAAATTTGTAAACGCAAAGCATATAAGGAATAATCATAAAAGCAACCTTATTTTACTCCTGCTGTTCTTTTGAACCTGGATAAAAGAGAATCAAAGCATATTTTACTAAAAGCCTGGATAGTCATTAGTAAATAGGTAGTATTTAATAGAAGTTCTATGATCACTTAAAGATATTAACATCGTCTCAGTTCAGAAAACAGAAGGCCTTGACCCATGAAATAATTACATGAATCTGATAGGAAGTTTAGCTCTTTTCCCAAGACTCTCTCGAAGGTGGTTGTAAGCTGATGACTTGCAGGATAAGATGGGGATGGTTGTTCTCTCCTCCCCCACCCACTTCCACCACCCTGCCCCTATTCTTGATATGTATGGTTTTGACCCAAAGTTGAATGTTGTGGGGAAATGGGAGGATGAAGAGGAAATAAGAAAGTGCCAGAAAACTCCCATTCATTCCTTTGGAATTGACTTCTCTGAGTCTGACAGGTTTCTAACCCTTTCTCTTATAGAAACTTTATCAGATTCTTCAGAGATCCTGACAGGGAACATTAAATTATAATTCCCAAGATGCAAACAAAGCATTTTCCTCTGACTTATCATTCCTGTAGCACCAAGGAAGCTAGAGATTCATCTCTAACTTCCTTCTGCTGAGATCCCATCACATACCCAGATGGTCCTTTTGTACCATACCTAACATGGCCCCACACCAGCTCTCTTATGTTAATGAACAACATCAGCTCATGAGAGGCACCTAATACATCCAAGTCCCAATACCGGCCTCTCACCCTCTGCCCTGCTCCCTGAGGTGATCCCGCCAACTCTCACCTTTACCTTACCTTTCACAGGTGCCCATCAGACCAAACCCACTGTGTCCTCCAAATTTCCGAGGACCTATTTCAAGCTCTTAAAGCCACTGCTCAAAGTCCCTAGATTCAAGGTAAGGGAAGATTCCACCTTCATTCTTGGGAGGTTGTGACTTGGTAGCTCTCTCCCAAAACAGCCATTTCCATAATCCTTTCAATCACTCAACCCCATGTGATCAGTTCCTCAGGATGTGGGTTCAAGAATCCTATATTTGAATTTTTCAGTATCTATTGTGAGAGGTGAGCTCTCTCTTAACATTTGTTTATTGAATAAAAATTACTGGAACCTACTGTGTGCCAGACACAATTATGCACTAAGTCCTCTGGTTGAGCAAGACAGTAAGACATAGTCCTTGTCCTAGTGAAGCTTCTGTTCTAGAGGAAGGTATGAGTAATGTTGATAAGCAATGCAGTAAAAAATAAATAATAATAGAGGGCTGGACTGCGGGCAGCCACCAAAATTCATAGGTGGAGAATGTCCCAAATTACAGAAAAGGATCAAGTACTTGGCAACAAAAATACCACAAGAAATGTCCATTACAAAGACCTAATTTACAATAGGATGTCTGTGGAACTGAACACAGTCCCAAAGGAAAAGTTATACAACTAATTTGACTAATAGCAGCATGATTAAAATAATAAACATATTTTCTCCCAAGGTGATTGTTTTGTGAGAGAGAGTTTTATTTGGAGGAATAACAATAATGTATCTGTTTTTAAAAGGTGTAGTCATTATTATGCTAATTGCAATTATACCAGCTCTCTTCAATGCCATCTTTTTATCGAAGTAGTTGAGGTCAGGATTCGCTATAAAAGTTTTTAGCACTTAGGATTAATTTCAGCTGCAAATTACAGATACCCAAAATAAAGGTTTCTGAAACAAGACAGGTGTATGTCCCTCTTTGATGAAAACAATTTGTAGATCAACTATTCAGGGCTGATCTAGTGGCTCCATGATCACTTGAGACTTTGGGCTCCTTTTATCTTGATGATTTGGTAACTTATTTGTGCTATCTCATGGACCAAGAAGGGTGCTCAAATTCCAGCCATCAGTCTGCGTTTCAGCCAGCAGAAAAGAGAAGAGGAAGAGAAAGGAATAAGGAAAATACATCAGCCATTTTTTGAAAAGGTTTCTCAGAGGTTGCTACAAACACTTCTGTTTGCATCTCATCAGCCATGTGACCACATTTTCCTGCAATGTAGTCTTTTCCTGAGTGGGAAAGTTGTGCGTTCTATTACTAAGAGATTATTGGGCTAGACAGTAATCAGTCTCTTGTCATTTTTTCTTTCGTTTTGTTTTGCTTTTGCTTAACATGGTATTTTCTTGAGGAGATTGGGATCAATGCATTCTCCCTTGTCTGAAGGCTGAAGCCACATCCTTCCTTGTGCATTGCATCTTTTTCTTCACTATCGGTCAGCACTCTAATTATTCCATCCATTAAAATTGTGGCTATGGCTTCTGTAATGGAAATAAGAAGTATTGGCTCCCTATGGCTTTCAGAAAACAGGAAGTATCTTTAAGAGGTATTATGTTCTCCGAGTAAAAAGAACAAAGGCTATGGAGACAGGCTTCCTGAATTCAAACCTCAACTGGACCACTTACTGGGTGACTACAGGCAAATTACATACTGTCATCGTTCCTCAGTTTTTCAATCTTGCAAAATAAATATAGTAACAAAGATGGATTGTGATGGCTGTTACTCAGAAGTGGATTTACTGTGAAACTAATGAAGCTTAAGCTTCAAGACCCCTCAGGACCTTGGGAGAAGCCCTAGAAATATATTCCCATGGTCATGTGCTTTGCCAAATTTGCAAAAGTAAGGTATATTTTTATTCGTTTTCTTAAAGTAGGCCCCAAATTGCATAGCTCCAATCCTTACAAAACCAAAGCCTCTCTTGGCAGTTCTGCATTGAATCGGAGGCTAGAAAGTGACGCTGTGGTGGGTGGGAAGTTGACTTAGACAGGCTTTAAGGCAATGATGCTGGAAGTAGGGGATGCACCACCTGCTTCAGAGATACCTGGGACACTGGTTTGAAAAATGCAGGAATGTGGAGGGGCAGTGCAAGGTAGCTCAGTGGTAGGACTCTCGCCTACCATGCAGGAGACCCAGGTTCGATTCCCAGACCCCATATATACTTGTCAAAAAAATAAGAAAAGCAGGAACATGGAGTGAGGCCCACACCTAAAGAATTAGAATCTCTTGGGATGGGTACTTCAAATCTCCATTTTTTTAATCATTCTTCTCGAGTAATCATAAGGTGCCTTGACACCTCAAACACTTTATTCTAATATCTCTTCAAATCTGAAATTCTGATATTAAACTACATGATACTGATCCAGAAATTATCAACCAAAACGCTGTGGAAGAATTAGAAACCCTGCACCTGTTGCAAGATTTGCTCATGGCAAGACTCTAAATTTGGAAAGAGGGAGAAAAGAGTGGAGACAAGAAAAGGTCCCTTTCCACCTTCCAGCAGGTGAGGAACGATTTGTCTGAATGGATTAAGACTTAATGAGCTATTAATTTTTCCACTGGTATATTTTCAAGAATACATAAATTATCCTCTCCCCACCCCACCCCACCCCCACCCATTTTGAATCCAGTGGAAAAGGTTGTGATCATTCTCCCTGGTATAAGTTTTTATTGGTCCAAATCAATCTATGGTTCTTAATAGAGAGAGAAGAAGTTAATGAGTGCCACTTTTTCCAAGGCACTCACTCAGCTAGATGCTTTATAAATGTTAACCTATTGAATTTTTACAACAATCCTAAAAGAGAGCTGACATTCCCACTTTTATAAATAAGAAAATTAAAGCTTAAATGAATTAAGTAATATCACCCAGGTAGGATTGAATTTGAATACTATTTGTCTTTGCTAACACCGTTCTGCTTACAAATAAAGGTTGTAATAATGTGTATGCAAGGTGACATTCAAAGCTTGAACCTTGAAAAGATAGGCTATAATATGCCTTAGAACTACTAAATCACCTTCTACTTTATATCCATTCCCCCTTCGGTAACCCACATTCCTTAAAATATTTAAGCCCACACAGATTCATAAACACACCCAAATCATTTGCTTCCTTTTGGAGGATGATTCTGTGAGTGATTTTTCTGATGATTTTCTGATACAATTATAACTAAAGGCCAAAGGATGCATTCTTGCTTCTCTTTCTTATATGAAAAGATATCACTATAATTAAAAGGTTGTGGTTATGATCTGTTGTATTTTTAGGCTTTTGTGTTTAAACATGGGTGCAGTTACAGACTCTGACAAATCTAAGATTAGACAGTGTTTCTAAAGCAATGGCTGCTGGTCTCAGATGCTGCAAATTCTCAACATTAGCCTGTACAAATGCCCTGCTCCTCATCCTTCAGCCCTTTGAGAATAAGTGAGCCCATTTGTTCCTGACAAGTAGGGACTAGAAAAGAGGTGGTTTTTTTGAGCGGTCAACTCACACAGCACAAATGGAAAAATTATGTCCCTGAACCCCTTTCACCCTGTCAAGACTTGTGGGTCGGGACTCAACAGATACATGCAACCTCTTCAATCTAACCAGCTTAATCTTTGGTGGCAAAAACCAACTCACATTTGGGGAAGAGAGCAACTTTTGACTTCCTCTTTCAATATTTCATGAGGTTTTCATTTTAGTTCTAAAAGTCTGTTTGTGGCCTCTCTACCAGCATGAGAAAATTAGATTCTAATTTGAAAACAGAAAACCAAAAGCGTGCAGTTTTACCTTAATGTCATTCCTGTTCTTGTTTTACTCCCAACTTGAAGTAAAATCAAGTCGCTGTGGAAACCCTATCATGGGGCCTCCATCAATTTTCATAGTTATATCAACAAATTGAGGCATCAGGAAGTCATTTCCCTGGTACCTGAGCTGCAGGCTCCGGGGCTGGGGGCTGAAGATAAGCTGTTGCACAGCTACAGAATAAACCCTATGAGGAGGCAGACAACACAAGGGATGTTAAATGCATTTTTCTTCCAACAGGAATAATTTTTTAAGTGTTTTCCCCAAATCCAGGAAGGTAAGGATATCAAAGTACTTCATGGTCAATTCTGAGATGGAAAACTCATTCTTTGTTAATATTTTTGTAGTTATGTTTTCTAGTTAGAAATAAATCCAATATTATAGGAGATAGGGCTCAGTAAGTAAGCTGAAAAGCTCACTTATTGCCTTTGGAAAATTTTCTCATTCTAACCTAGACTAGAAGCTTATAGATGTTTCTTTATCTGTGGAATGTATGTAGTTTGTATCACTATTATTTAGATATCAGGATATCCGGAGACAAAAAGTAGTATCCAGTCAGGTGATAGGACATTATCATTAGTTTAACAAACATATACGATTTTCCTAAACCTAAGAAAATTCATGATCAGAAGATAACATACCAAGAATTTGGGATTTCTGTTCTAGCAGGACAATTAATTCATTGTGATAGTATGCCATAAACATATAACTAGATGAAAAATTAAATTTAATCCAGAAGTCAAAACTACGTAAAAAAAAAATGCTGACATTTCTTATTTTAAAAAGATACCGATTTAGAATTGAATTCCCATCAAAAGTCACCCCAAAAAAATCCATACCAATCAAATACAATATGTTAAACGTTTTTTTCCCAACAATAACTACATGCCTAAATGTTTACACAGTCCAAATTAGTGGTCTGAATTGATACCCCTTGGAAATTTTCCTGAGATTTAAAATTAATTGGTTGATAATAAAATGCAACATCAAGTGAAATTGTTGTAAATTTTCTTCAGAGAGCCCATCAGTGCATAAGAAATCATATGAAGCCCTGTTATTTCCAAGAACCTTTGGAACCCATCAAAGAGTGATTTTTCAGAAGCAAGAGAGGTGTGCTCTATATTTATAGGAGAGTTTTTCAATTAAAAAAAAAAAACTCAGTAAAGAAAAAACTACCAACCTGAGTTTTTAACCACTCAAATGAATCATAGCCTTTAAAAATATCCCATTTGATTATTTCACTCATGTTGTTTTAAATTGGGTTTAAAATATATATATTTGGATTTGTAAATACAAAGATGGTTGACCCTCACAATTTGCCAGGATGGTTTAACACTGGAAAGGTCACTTTGAATTTAGTCAGCCTCAGGAATATGTAAACAGTACATAAAAGACACTTGTCATCCAGCCCAGCTCTGCTCACTGTGGCTTGAATAACTATTGTCCCCACCACAACAGGTAAAACTACCTTAAGCAAGTAACTTGTTTGTTTGTAACCAAAGTGCAGCTGAATATGGAAAAAACAGAATAAAGAAATTGTGAACAGGAAAAAAAAAAGAGAGAGGGTCAACCAGCTCTCCAGACACTGTTACTGAATTTTCAAAATTTTCTGCCAGAATGTGTAGCAGAAGGAGGCAGACTGCAATAATAACAATGCCATGTGTTTATATAGCACCTTTTTCTGAGAAGCTCTTGATACATTGTGATGATCCAGTCTTCCCCTGAGCTGGAATCCAAATAACTCTTGAAAAGTAGAGTCACTTCTAACCTGGAAAATCTCTGCGCCATGTCAAGTTGTGCTCATTCAGAATTTTACTGAGCATTTTCTGGACCCATTGAAGCTTAATTATCTCTGCGTTCAGTTTCCAGTTTGGCCAACTGCCCCATCTACACACACAGACACGCACGCACAAACACATAAGCTCAAACAATTCACACATCTTTGTTGAAATTCCGCTGTTCAATTCAAGGGCAAATTACTCAGGTAGCTTAAGTGTACAGGGGGGAAAAAGGCAGCCGGGTTCATCTTCAGCTGAATAAAGGAAAACTTGCCACCCCAACTGACCCCTTTACTTCCTTCAGCCAAAGGTCAAGAGTCTGTTGTACTGGGTGGTTCTAGAAAAGTTGAGGGAACATTTCTAAAATGACTGTTGACATCGGAAGAAGTTATTCTCTTTTTAACAATGTGGGGCAAAGGAGTAGGGAGGGGAAGGGGGAGAGGAGCAAGTGGATTATTTTACAGATGACCTGAAGAAGAGAGGGCTGAATTGATTTACTCGAATATATTCAGACGGTTCTATGAATAGGAAACTACAGAATCTCAGCTCTTAATATAAAACATCACAAAGTTTTCTTTTAAGAGAATAGAAACTTGACATTTCCTTCATATATCATGGTGGTTCAGCCTACTAAAAAATCAACCAAAAAAAAACACAAAAGACTGTGATGTCCAAGAAACTCATATATTTATTTCAGGGACTCTCTGTGTTTATTTATGGAAAATAGTATTACATGTTCTTAAACATTTAATGTTACGAATAATGCATGACATTGCAGTGACCAATATGTTTACAGTGGAAAAACCCACCTATGCAAAAACCATGACCATTTTTTCCAGACCAAATATTAGGGCGAATAGGCTGATAATTTTTATTTATTGATTCATTGATTTATTCATCCCTTCAAATATTTAGTATGTACTTAATCGGTGCTGTAAATAGAAGGGTGAACAAAGCAGACTATTTGAAAGGGGATTATGTTCATCTGAGATGAGTGATCACTATTCTTAAATCCCCAGAAATCAGGAGAACATCACTTACCCTCTATTCTAGTTAGCTGCCCTAGCGAGGGAGAAAAAGCTACATTTCTCTAAATAAGATACCCCACTCTTCTTGATGCAGCATACCATCAGATGCTAACAGCAATTGGTGCTAGTCTCCAGGTGTGCTTGCCACTCTTTGGAGGTTGCCATACATAAGTTTGGAAAAGACACCGAAGCCCTTTATACATACGAGTTGGTCAATAACATTTTGTTGAAAGAATGATTGAATCGTCTAGTTAACTGTAGGTTTCATCTGGTGTCTGAACTCTGAAAGTTGCTCTAGTACCTTCTGGAGTCAATTCTGCAACAGGCCATCTCGTGTGTAGATGAAAATAAGAGTTAAGGTCTCCTGTTCTAACCCCACGATTTGTAAGAAGGATCTAGAACCAAAGTCTAAGCGACCTAAATTACAACATAAAATTAGTGACAATCTAAATCTTTTTTATTTTTCTTTTTGGTTCGATGACTCAATTAAGTCCCAAATATGTATTGGTGAGACATATAGAACCTCTATTTCCCAGGCTTTATTTCTCTCCACTTTCCATATGCATTAGGATTCTCAGCACAGAAAACTCCTTGCACATGCCAGGAAGCAGCCTGATTGCCCATGCCACTGTGCTTTTGTCCAAGTCACTTCCTGCTTCCAGAATGACTTCCTAGAACACCTCTAGTGGTCTTTCAAGACTCAGGTTAGCCACTGACATCTCTGGAAAACCTTGTTTGGTCCCCCATATGTCCCTCCTCTCCTTGCTGAGCTGGCCCTCTCTCCTCTTCTCCCACAATACCTGACAACACCTCAATTGTACATTTGCTTACCTGCCCATCAGTCCTCTCATACACCAAGCTGGAGGCTCTTAGAGGGCAAAGATTTTGACTTATTCACCTCTGCTTCTCTCTTTCCAGGCTAACTAGTAGGTCTAGAGTAAAAGTTCATTTACGAAGTGATTGGATGAAAAAAAAAAAAAAGAAAGAAAGTAAAGCATTAACTCCCATGGAAGTTGAGAATCCACTTTTCCTCAGCTCCTCTACCACCTTTCATTTCTACAGTCAGAGAACTGGCTTTCCACCAGATCTGTAACATTTCTAATGCTGCTTTAAAAGCACAGGCAGTTGCTTAGGGGTCTCTTCTGTTTGATTAGATGCACACAGAACAGCAGCGGGATGTGTGAAGCGCAGGGAATGACAGCTGCATTTTCTGAATCTGATATCAGAACCATCCCTTATTTATTTTATAGGCCAGTTTCCCACTAGCCTCGGGGCTGACCCGTGTGAATTGGGTCTGAACTACCAGGGTCTCCCCACGTCATTTAAGCCTCGTGACTTCCTAATGTCTGTTTTCCTTCAACTGTCAATGGGTGCACCCGGCAGCTCCTGCCTTATAACATGCGTTACCCAGCCCAACCTTGATTCCAGGTCCTTGCTTGGGCTATGATTGGAAACCTCACCGAAGCTCTTTCATGAGTATTGACAGCCCCCAGTAATGTACAGTCCAGAATAGAAATCTGCCCTCCCTTTCCTTTCTGCTCATTTAATTCCCAATGAACTCTCCTATTAGCTGTGGTTGGAAAATACCACTTTTTGTTCAATCCATTATTCTCCTTAGTACAGCTTTGCCATATTACCACACATCAATTTGTGATTCTAGAAAAACTAGAACTGAGGTATGATACTTAAACCTAAAGGACCCTGAGGGTATTTATTTTTTCTTTAATGACTCAGAAGGCATTTCAGGACCCGGTATTAATTTAGGGATATCATTAATTAACATCAATTATTTTCCCATTACTATAAAATTCCCGTTAATGTATTGTTCCCCAAAATAACTATTGAACAATAATGTTTTTCTTGGCTTTCTGTTATTTGAACACAGCGAATCATTTTTTTCCAGTTGATAAAAATGGTGCTTATTCATTATTAAATCTCTATGGTAACTTGTGGTGGGGGAGGGTTGGCCATTGGGTGGCTAAGGGGACAAGGAACCCAGTCTACGATATCTAAAGTGTGTCATGGCACAGGATAGAGAGAGTGTAGGAAGTGGATATGACCAAAAGAAAGACCAAAGAGATCCAAAATGTTAAGCCTTAGGTGGAGAACACAGGGAGGGGTATAGATGGGATCTGTGACAGAGCAGGCAAAGCACCTGTTGTGTAGAGTGTATACTGCCTACTTTAATTTAAACTCTTTAGCTCACATCACTTCCAGGATATCACAATCACCTTTTCTCTTCCTAAGTCGATGGCTACTTTGTCCTGGTGTCCTACACTGGCTTCTCTTCTTCTTTTCAGTCTCTAAATGCAAGAATGTACTAGGGCTCAGTGCTAAGACCCCATCTCCTCTTTTTCTACACTCACTCCTTATTCTCTTCCATCCAGTACTTGTCTTTTTTCTTAATGTAAACTTGAAAATTTGGAAAATAGACAGTCAGCTTCATATCAAGGTTAAATTTCTTGTACTTGATACCTGTACTTAAGGTGGATACTTAAGTGAGTATCACTGGTTTTAAACAATGTACATGGCAGTATTAAGTATTCATGGAGAATGATGTTTACAACCTGTACTTATGTGCTCAGAAAGTGGATTGATAAATACATATACAGACAGAAAGATAAATGAATAAATAGATTGCTCGATAGATGGATAGATCGCTACAACAAAGTGGCAAAATGTTAAAATTGTTGGCGCTGGGAATGTGGGGAAATAGAGATATATTGGAGTTCTCTGCATGGGGTTTGTATTATTTTTGTAAATGCCCTATAAGTATGAAAATATTTCAAAAATTTTCAAGTTTACATTAAGAAAAAAGACATAGTATTGGATGGAATAGAATAAGGAGCGAGTGTAGAAAAAGAGGAGATGGGGTCTTAGCACCGAGCCCTAGTACACTTGAATCTTTCAGAACTCTTTCTTCATCTTTGATATTTGACGATTTGATTGTAATATATTGTGATATCGGCCTATTTGGGTTCATCCTGTTTGGTGTTTGTTGAGTTTCTTCAATGAGTATATTCATGTCTTTTGTTAAATTTGGGGAGTTTTCACCCATTTTCTCTGAATATTCTTTATGCCCTGTTCTCTCGTTCTTCCTCTGGGACACCTAAAATACCTTTATTGGTATCATGATGGTGCCCCATCCATTCCTCAGGCTCTGCTCACTTTTCTTCATTCATTCTTCCTTCTTTTCCTCAGACTGGATGATTTCAATGGCCTTATCTCCAAATGCACTTCTTCTTTCTTCTGTCAACTCCAATTTACTATGGAACCTTTCTGGGGAATTTTTAATTTCTATTATTGTGGTCTTCTGCTTCGTTTAGTTCCTTTTTACAATTTCCATCTCTCTATTGACATTACCCTTGTATTCATCTATTATTTTCCTGATTTCCTTTACTTCTTTGTCCATGTTTTTCTTTAGCACTGTAAGCATATTTAAGACTACTCTTTAAAACTCTTTGACTGAAATGTCCCAACTCTGATCCACCTTGTTGATGGTTTCTAATGCTTTGGTTTTTTCCTATGCCTGGGCCATTGCTTCCTGTTTCTTTTCATGTTTTGTAATATTTTGTAGAAACCTGGACATTTTGATATTTTAATGTGTCACTGCTAGAATTTAGACACTGAGACTTCTGTTCCTTAAGCTTCTATCCAGATCCAGCTATTGTTATGATAGCACTTTCCTGGAATGCCAGGAAATAACAACAACAACAACTAATAATAATAATAATAATAACAATAATATAATAATAAATGAAGGAAGAAAATAGTGTACCTTTCCCAGTCTTTGCCCCTCTTTGAGGAGGACATGTGGAAACAGATTGCTGGGTTGGGTGATAAAAGGAATATGTGAATAGGAAAAGATCATAGTTCCTGAAAGAAACTCTGATCAGTAGAGAAAAATCAAGATGCTCCAAAACTAACCACAAAATGCTTTCATCAAATTATAATATATTTAATTTGTCATTGGTTTTTTTTTATTTCCATGCTTTGTATCAAAACAAAAGCCTTTGGCGAGAAAACAAGCTTGGGAATATGTAAAAGCTGTTCACTATCTTTTGAGTAGAAAATTGTTTGCAGCAGGGAAATTCCCCCAAACTTCTTAAAATTCTGAAACGTCATAGAAATTTATACTTCTTGAGGAAACGGAACTGAAACTACAAGAACCTAGGTCTTGCCTAATGATCTAAAAGAAGTTCTAAGGTCTATTTTGTTCTTCTTGTTGTCAGTCACTCTAAGCCATCAGTTATAAAATGTGATTCCGGGACTACTGAGCATCCCAGGGACTCTTTCAGGGGATCCACAAGGTCAGTCCTATTTTCAGAAGAAAATGAATATGCTATTGGCCTTTCTTACAAGTGTACATTGGAATTTTCCGGAGGCTACATGATGTGGGATGTTGCAACACGTTAAATGGAGAAGCAGATATAAGAATCTAAGCGCTTCTCTTAAATCAAACATGAGAAATATTTCCAAATATGAAAAACAAGGACTCTCTTCTCTCTTAAGTATTTTTATATTGAAAAATTTAGCTATTTTGGTAAAAAAAAAAAATCCTATGATTTTTTAACATATAATGAGTATATTATTGTTATTGTTAAATGAAACAATAACTAAAGACTTAGTAGATTCTCAATTTTAATAATTCATACAATAAATATCAATAGATATACTCACATTAGTAAAAGCTGTTTGGGGTTCTCAATAATTTTTAAAAGTACAAATAGGTCCTGAGACCAAAAATTTTGAGAGTTTCTGTTCTAAGACAGTAGACTATGAACAAATAGATTCTTAAATGAGATACTATATAAGTTAAATTTAAGACAATGAAGACACAGTGACCATGATCATGTTGGTTAAATATATTTCTCAAGACTAAAGGAATGCATGATATTTGGTGGGGGGATCCATTATGACTTCTTTCCACAATAGTTTTTAAAGTAGTCTCAGATAGATGTTTCAAATTCTTTGTTTATGCGACTAACTAAAGCGGACATTGCTCAGTCACTGTTGATTTCACAGGGTCTAAGCAATGATAATAGGATATTTTAACAAACAATTGATCTGAACACCAATATGCTTTGCAAAAATGAATCCAAATGGAAATCCATGGAAGGTCCAGCATTTAACCTGAGCACAGGCTCTATAACCAGGTTGCCTGGATTCACCCAACTCCTCTGTGTTTTACTTTCTTTGACTGCAAATAAGGATATATGTGCCTCACTCATAGGGATGGCGGGAAGATTAAGTAACTTTACACCTGTTTTTTTTTTCTATTTTTTTACTGCCCAGAATGCTGAGCATAAAATAACTATTTAATAATTGTTAGCTACAATTATAATTGTTACTGACGATAATACCAAAGTATTGGCAGGAACTTGGGACTGAAGCTAATGGGAAGAGAAGCTGACAATAAAACTTTAGGAAGAATTGAAATATCAAAGTAATTATAAATTGCAAATAAATTTAACCTTACCATTGAGGAAGTTTCCTTTCCTGAGAAATCATGTATGTTTTTGTCTAGGAGAAAATTCCTCCCTCTGACACTTTTGTCTTGAAACCATGTGATAAGTCCACACTATGTGGATTAAATATATTCCCCAAAGACAAAAAGCCAAAATGACCTATTATAAAGATTAGTGGTTATAGAAAAGTCATGTTATTTTTATATTTGCACTAGGACTATGACTTAAAGACTTTATATTTTGGCACATTTTCAGTCTTAAATCTACTAAGGTCTATACTTATATTGAATATATTCATTCTAGAAATAGGATCACCAAATAGTTTTCAGAGGGGCAGGATTGGTTCAATGTGAGAATAAACTTCCAAAGATCAGAATTGTCTAACCATCTTGCCTGAAGTCGTTATTCTGAATCATTGGATGTATAGATCCATCTAATCTTTGTATTAGGTCCATCTAATTTGACTCTTTTACTCATTGCATTAATCCTCTAGTAAATAAGCCCACCATCTTTGCATTGTCTATGATGGAAATAAAGTGCTATCCCTGGCAACCCATTTCTGTTTTGGACAACTCATGCATTTATTTAAGAAATATTTATGGGCCAGATATTATTCTAGGAACTGGAAATACAGCAATGAAAAAAAATCCATAAAATCTCTGCCTACATATGACATAGATTCACTTTGGGTAAGGTGCATAGTAAATAATAAATATGTCACAAGATGACATGTGCTGTAGTGGAAAAATAAATCAGGGAACAAGGATTAGGAGTGTTTGGATGAAAGTGAGCAGATATGAGCTGGTAAAATAGTGAGAGAAGGGGATTCCAAGAAGAAATAGAAGAGGTGGGAGTATGAGTTATTAGAAAGGTTCACACTTGCCATTGATCAAAATTTGCTATTTGGAAATACAACAAATACATTTCATTTATTTTTAATTATGCATTTAAGTATTTCTAAATCTTTCATTTTCCAGACCATCTTCAGTTCTCTCATCATCTAGCATGTATTATGGTTTGGGGATCTTCTGGGTCTCTAGTCATTTTCCCTTGGATACATCCAGCCAGGAACGTTATACTCTAAAATGCAGAGGAGAATGGGAAAGTGGCCCAACCACTCATTCTACTCTCTGCCTCCTCTTTGCATTATCTTAGCCCAGATATCATGCTGTATTGTAACTGACCTTAAATTCGGCAGGCTCCAGGCAGCTTTTGAAGCCATAAACTCCAAGACAGTGTGTACATACTATTTTGTCATTGTGCTTGACATATGTGCTGAAAATGTTTGTTGAGTTGGATGAATTACAACCCCCAACAAATCTAGTGCTCTGTCAGTTTACTTTCCACTGATTGGGTATGTATGTAAACCCCATGAGGATAAGAAGTTTTATTGTGTTTACTGTTATTTCTGCACCTATAACAGACCTTGTACAAGGCAGCCACTGAAAAAACACCTGCTGGAAGATCATACATTTAGAAAACCAAGATAAGTGGGTGGCAACAGTTAGAATTGTGTAATTGGCAAAGGGTTCTAAAATCTCTGTCTTACGCAAATACAAAGGTTTATATTTTGCTATGTGCATCCTCATATGTGCTCTTATTCAATCTTCTCACCCCCCCCCCACCACCACCCCCAGGTAGGTGGGATGGAATGCTTCAATCTATTTTATAACAGAAGCAATGTTATGAATTTCACAAGATCACGTGTGACAGGTGGTGCCAGGGCTGGAATCCAGATCCACCAATTCAATCTCTTGGGTTTTCGACACGACAGCATAGGCGGGTACGTTTCCTGTAGGGTTATCATTAAAATAGACACTTCCTTATCATATACAAGTCAAAGGATCACTTTTGACACCACTTGTCCTTCCACACCCTTCTTAAGAAACATTTCCATTTTATTTTTTTCCAGAGATTAGCTTTTCTTCGGTCTCTAAGGACTCAGCAACTTATATGGGCTTTGGCAGGGGTCGCCGGGCAGCCACCAGCCATGGGTCTAAATTGGGTGTTGGTGTTTGGTCCTTCGGGATTCCCTGGAAATTCCTGACTTCCTGCTGTGAATGGCTCAACTCACACAGCACCGAAGTTTCACAAACAGCTTGGGAGGCACACAGGCCTCGAAGATGCGACACTAACTTGGGAAATGTCCCTGAAGACTGTGGCCTCTCCTGTGTTTCAAACGACAAACTTCTTGAAGGCCTGGTCCTTGGGCTAATGGGCAAAATGGCAGTGGCCCTTTATGGCTTCTTTGATGTCTTGGAAGCAAACACTCGTTCATACCTTTTTTTTTTTTTTTGTATGCTGTGTGGTGGGGGTCACATTTCATTCTTTTTTCCATGAGAGTATCCCCTTATTGCAGCACCATTTGTTGAATTTTTGTTTGGTTGGGTTTTTGTTTGTTTGTTTAGGAAGTGCATGGGCTGGGAATCGAACCTGGGTGTCCCACATGGCAGGCGAGAATTCTACCACTGAACTACTCTCGCACCCCTTTTGATTCCTCAGCTTCCATGCCTCCTGTCTAAAATCCCTCTGGTTTAGACAGACACAGGTCAAACTTGTTCACAGTCAGTGCCAATCCATTTCTTTCTCAAGCAGGAAGAACTTTTCACCCTACATGCTCGGTTCGCTACCCTTTCTCAAATGTAAGATGACGCATCCTGGCTGGATAAACTTCTTTTTAAATTTCCTAATTTTAAAAGATTTGCCAGCATATATAGGAATAGGTGAACTGAAGTTTGTCCAAAAAACGTTTTGATGAAGTGTGCGCCTTGCCCTGTCTTGCCAAAGTTATCTGATATGTTCATTCTTTGTACTTTCAAGAACTTGTTTCAACGTGTTGCAAATGCAGTAGTCATTTCAGAGTTCCTGTCAAATTTCTTGGCTTGGGATGCACAAATAGGGTATTTCCAGGCAGATGCCTGAGGTCAGTAACTTCTTATTTCAATAAGGGTGTGCTTCCTCTGTGTGACTGATAGAGAAACTTGTTGTAAACAGCAAAAGCATTTCGCATGCTTAGCTTGTAATATCCCACCCCTTAGCGCATATGGTGATGGCAGGAAGTAGCATATCTATTTCACAGGGACCAAAATTGTGCTAAATACCAGGAGACTTTAGACACTGATGATAAGGCAATCTATTCTGACAGGAATGTGGTGGCAAAGAATTAAGATATTCTGTTTGTAGATATGGCTGGTCAGATGGGATTTTCAAGACACAAAAGAAGTCAAACTGCTGAGGGAATATAGTGGTCAAGCAGGCAAAGAATAGACTTTGGAGTCAAAAAGCCTGGGCTTTTTTTTTTAATAAAAAAACTTTATTAGCTTATCAGTTGTATGGAGATGGTCTTTTTTCTCATTTGTAAAACAAGGCCATATTGTGGTTCCAAAGATTCGATAAGATTATATGTCTAGAATCTCCTTGCACCACAAAACATTAGCAGTGGCAAAAGTTCCTATTTAAAAAACTAACCTTCAGGGTAACATTTCCAGCCTGCCCAATGCAGTGTAAAATTGGCAGTTTCAGAGGTGATAAAAAGCAACAAGTCTGTACATAACATTGTAAAAGTTGGTTTGTAGAAATCATAGTAATAGTTACACTGCTTATCTCTTTGTAACCTGTATCATGAGATTTAAGGGAAGAAGAAACAGCAGTTGTTAGACTTAAATGACAATAAATGGGCTCTTCTTTCCATCCAAATTGAAAGTTTTTTTTTTATCGGTAAAAAGTGTTTTATTTCATACAGTAATAAAAGAATATAAAGTCGAAAGAGAAAATTACTCAACACTCAAGTGCTACCGAATAAAACTTAATAATCATGGTAACATGTCAAAGGATAGACTTTTAGGATAATTTCTAGGCATATATCTATACATATACAATAATTCTTTTTACAAATATAGAATCCAGCTATATGTGATGTTCCGTAACCTGTTTTTAACTCAGTGTTCATGTCTATATACAGCAGCATTTTATATTGATCTATAATTTTATGTTGACCGTGTTCATGTCAATATAGCTCTATAATCCCATTTTTAATGGTTGCCCGTGGTGATTATAATGTGTCAGGCAGCCTGTTGTCAGACACCTGGATAGTCTGGAATATTTTGGCTATTATAAATGATGCTGTTTTGAACTTCGGTGCATTTGTATTTATTTTTCAAGTGTTTTCTTAGGAAAGGTTACTTAAAGTAAAATTATTCTAAGGGTATACATATTTAAAATATTTATAAAGTTTGCCAAATTTGTCTCCAAAAAAAAAAAAACTGGTTTGATTTAAACATAACAGGAAAGGTTGAAGTCTCCATATGTGTGGAGCTTTAATTGAAATACATTGATTTTTAATCCTCTTTTCCAAAAGGTGAAAAATACATTAAAACCATTTGTTAGTTCAAAACATAGAAAATAGAGAAAGCAAGCATAAATAGAATTTCATTGATGTCTGAAAACCTTGTTCATGATTTCCAAATAGCTGAGGAAAGTACTCTTTAAAAGAATTCCGTCTAATAAATCATGAAGTAATGACACAGTTAGAATGTGACCAGTTGGAAATCCCTAATGAAAGAAATGATTCAGGTAATAATCATCAATGACTGTTAAAAACTTTAGGTGGAAAACTTATGGGGAAGCTTATGAATCAGGCTGACAATACCTGAACCCAATGACAATTTTAACAACACACAAAAAGGACAACTATAGACATTATTTTCTTGATATTACCCAATGTAAGACACACAGCAGCACCTATGACACAGTATTGTCAGATAAGCATCTTAGTTTAGAAGAAAAACAGGGAGCAGAAAAAAACATTAAAAGATATCACAGGGATGTAATTAGCAACTTCCAGAAATTGTGAAAAGTTGACAGAACAAAGTATCTGGTTACTTTTGAAATTAAATTACAAGAAAAAAAAAGTTGGGCAGTTTATATATAAAGACGGTCTCAAAAGACATTTCAAACACAATTAAAACCAATGCAATGAAAATTCTCACAAACCAATGCAGTGAAAATTGTTAATGAGATGATCAGAATTTTCTGTATTGGATATTTGGTAAGATTAAGGAACTACTGTTAAATTTTTGTTTTAAGTTTATTACAGTTATGTAAAGTAAAGAAACTTCTTTGAGACATATATATTGTAGCATTAACTATTGAAATAATGTGAGAGCCAGGATTGGCTTCAAAATAATCAAACATGAAGGGTGGAGAGGGATCTAGATGCAACAAAATTGACTGTCTAAAAAGTGATAAAACTGAAAATGGGTCCATGTGGGTTTGATATACAATTCCTTGATTCTTGTATATGTTTGAATTTATGATGATAAGAAATGAAAAATACAGAAATTATAGTTTTAATTTAATTATATTAATTTAATTTAATTATAGTTTTAATTTCTGTATTTAAACAGAAACTATAATATGCCAAAGATTTTTGCATGCTAGGGAATCACAAAATACAGAATAGAAAAGCAACTTTTAATTAAGAGGAAATTAAAAGATAAATAGAAATTCACGATGGTCTAAAATTTCCCTGTATTTCAGAGGGAGTTTACTTAAACTTACAGGGTAATACTAAGGACCAGGGGGCAAAACATGAAAAGGTCTCCATAATGAAAATAAATGGAATAATTTTTGGTTAATAGAAACTTTTTAAATAGATAGGAAATAGTTTATTTCTGTAAAAGGCAACATCAGTAACATTAGCAAATAGTAAAAAATACAAAAACATATACTACTGAACATTTTTATTTTAAATAAGTAAATACTCCTAAAGTGTGTATTATCTCAAAGTAATCTTTCCAGAGAAAATGAATGGCTGTACTTCATATATAATAAAGGAAATTCCCATATCGTGGGGGAGGGGTGCTAATAATTTCATATCACCTTGCTTGGAATAAGGTAGAGCAAAAGGTGAAAATGGAGGTTGAAAACTAAAATAATAAGCACCGAGGCTTTATTATTTATTATTTGTAAAAACTCAATGTTTAAATGGAGGAAAGAAACAGAAAACAGCTCAATGCTCCCATTTGACAGATAATCAAACAGATCGAGAGAGCTGATGAAATTTGCTTGTTACACTCATGTTTAATAGGAAAATAATTTGATTTATTTATCTACAGTCATATGACTATATATGAAAAATTTATTTTATTCCAACTTATCAAAAAATTACACTGTAAAGATTATAAAAGGTGACATCCATTGACATTTAATCTCATGACTGTACTAGATAAAGATGGTGAATGTCCTAGTGAATCCATAAGCGGGAACCCACCAGAGATTTCTTTGGAACAAGAGGAAATTAATTGGGATTTAATGGAAGTGGACAGCATTCTGAAAGGAATCATAAGGGAATAACAAGGACAGACACCATGTAGATATTTATGTGAATGTCAAATGCAAGGAAATACCATATGACCATTACAAAAATATATACACTCACACATTTTATATATATATATATATTTGTTTTTTAATCCCACCCTCTGGCTCAGCCTCCTCCCTCTACACCCCTGGAGTGTCTGGCAGGGAGGGAGGGGAGCACACCCTCCCCCCTTTCCCACTGCCTGAGGCCCTTTGATTTGGGGCCATGTTGACCATGCCCATTGGTTACGTGCTCAACCATCCCTACCATTTCCCAGCATCTGCCCCAGGCCTTGGGGAACTTTCATGTGACGGAACTATTTTTCAGGTTGACTCCCAGCTGGTGTGGCCTAATGCAAGCTTCATCTCATGTCCAGGCTCTGCCACCTGCCGTTGAGTCCTTGGAAGGTCTGAAGCCCCAATCTCACCCCCTACCCCCCCCACCCCCAGCACAACTCCCATTCTGAGACCATTTGAACTAGTTCCCCGACAACAGCTATGCCCCCAGCCCCTCTGCCCCCTGTGGTCTTCCCTCTACTCCAGGGGTATCCGATGTAGACATAAGCTTGAGAACTCAAGTGTCAGTATCACCTTCTTACAGTCTTTCAAACATTCTTCTGGGAGTCTTCTCCCTTCACTTCAAAGAGGAGGAACCAGTCAGGGACTGTCCCCTCACAGCTCCCATCAGAGCAGGGGGCACACTGGGTCCGATTAGGAGATAATTGCTTTGTTTATATGCCATGGTGGGAAAATATTTGTTTGTATTTTTTTCTTTAAAAAATCTTTTTTAATTTAAGATATGTGTCAAAACTTTCTACTTGATGTTTTGAGACAGTTTAACTTCAAATGAAAAATCCCTTCAAATTAAATAACTTCAGGTGGAAATGTAGGCATCTTATAAAATTCCAGAATGCATTGTCTCTGTTCTGGAATTGAGCCATTGGTTTTATTGTAGTGGTTTATCTTCTTAATCATCCCCCTTCCGCCTTAAGACCAGGAGAACAATTTATCAAAGCACGTCTGGAGGGCGTGTGGGCATAAAAAGAAAAAGATTTGGCCAAATAATCTGAAAGATAACCTGGTGGAGCGTTTTGGCCATGGTGGCAATCGTGGATAAGCACACAGCAGGCACTGTGATGAGTAGAATCACGTCTAGAAAGTATGGCTTCATTTGTTTTGACTTCCCAGTTGTCAAGCCTCTCCTTGTATAGCAAATGTAGAAGAATTTTTGGCAAATCCTGTAAACAAGGAAAATGGGGGAAAATAGTAATTGCAAGGCTATTTGTCCTATATTGTGACATAGGCAGGTCCTCAGAGCAAAGCAGATAAGTCATCTTGATCTTAGGAAACAGACCAAACACCAAGACCTGCATCAACCCTGCCGCTCTTCCAGCCCCTGCCAATGCCACTCTCTTCCTCACTCCCTGGGCTTTCCACCCTCTCACCTTCACTCAAACCCTGGACAGTTCCTTCCCTCTCAGGGAGTTCTGGACCTCAAGTCCCTGCAGCCCCCTGAATGTTTCTGCAGAACGCTGAGTGCCACCCTTCTCTTCTCCTGGCTGTTCTGGCCATCTTTACAGCTTAGCTTAGATATTTCTGCCTTTAGGAGGCTTTAAGAGACTCCGCTAAAAAAGGTCAGTGCCTTCTGTTGACTGTGTGTCTCCTTTTAACAGCTGACTACAGCTGTTAACAAAATGATGAATTTAGTTAATGTCAGTTTTCTTCCCTAAGGTGAAAACCCCATTTGCTCAGTGATGATTCCTTTATGTTTCACACAGTGCCTTGCTTAAGAATCACTCAAAAAACAAAACAAAACAAAACAAAAACCAAAGCCAGCTCAATGAGTGAGTGAGTGAATTATTTTCATCTATGATCATATAGCTCACACGTGAGAGTGCCAAAATGCAAGTCCATTTCCAAAAATTTCAAGTCCATACCTGCTCTGATAGTTACTTCATGAGTCAACATCCTCTCACAGAAAAAGAAAGGGGCCCCCAAACATGCCAGGAAATTCATTAGGCATTTTTTGCCATTAATATTTATATTAAATTAAATAAATAATATAAAATAAATAACATTTCATCTTAAAACAAGAGGATACAGCTAAAAACATAGCCTATGCTTTCCATTTTAAATATATATTTGATAATGTCAAGTAGCATCAGTGTTAAATTAACATTGGATTTCTCACAATAATGAAGGCTCGGCTTTTTAGTTGGTCGGATTAAGAGTGTGTCACAGACCATGTCAGAACCATATATGAAAAATCAAAGAAATTGATTTTGTCATTGGGTCTGTTATCCAACCAATAAAACTGCATTTAGCAAAATAATTTCCATATGGACTAAAAAACCAAAAGGTTTGATTAAATGTGACAATTACATTCACATTTCCTTCACTGATTCCTTCACTGTAAAATAACAGGGAAAGCATCTGAAGTTAAAGGAAGTAAGTGGCTCTTCCTTAAGTCCGCATTTCATCAACCTTGGCTCCAGCTGGCTTTCCCACGTGGTAGATTTAAATGTCTGGAGATCTAATGGTATAGTTGTGGGATTGGAGGTGGAGGGTGGTGCGGGCAGAGGCTTTCCCACCTGCTCTCTCTGGTTAAAAATCAGCTCTACGTTGTAAGAAGAAGCCTAGATACTCTCAGCTTACAATCTGTTGGAAAGGTGGTGACACACCAAGGGAGGTGGGCAGTGGGAGCGGTAAACATAAGGTTCAAGGAATAAGGCGGTGCAGAGTCTGTGGAGAATTTAAACACTATCAGAAAACCAATGGAGGGTTGGTCTGCTTTTTGTTATCACTGTGAACCATCTGAGTGATCAAACATTCTCCCTACTAGAGCAGACTGCTCCCTGCATCCTGGTAGGTTGCTTTGAAAAGGGGATTTTTTTCCCCTAGGATTCTAAAAGACTTATAAAAATTATATGTGTTCTAATTTAAACTATCCAGACTGATTAGTATGAAAACCCAGTATTTTCTAAAACTACTACCTGGGGGTGTGGGGGAGGGGTATGGTGAAGGGACCCTGCCGAGGGTTGAGCCAGAGATAAATATAAGCATATCCTTTCGTTTTCGCTCCAATCCCTGTTCAGTGTCCTCCTCATGGGCTCTCTTTGCAGTGATTGTGATCGCCTCCTCACTATTCTCTTTCTCCCCTTTAACACATCTCCAACACGCCATCAAGATGCAGCTTCCTAAATCCTACATCTGGCCACAGGGCTTGCCACAGAGTGAATTGTTATATGGTGCATCATTGGAACACAGGCTCAGACATAACAGAAACTTCCAGCAAATAACCGCTTTATTCCTTACATGGCACAAAGGGTCTGAACAAACAGCAGGGGAGGAGATCCCGTCATGGCGGGTCTCCCGGGGAGACCAGCTGCTTGGGTCAGGGCGGGTGGATGGCAGCTCCACACACCCCACTTCCCATCAGACAGGGGGACGAGTCTGTGTTGTCCAGGGTGGCGTGTTTATACAACCCCAAGTGTGGGGGTCCTGCCACTGAGATATCCACCTCTGAGAAGCAGGTGGGGCTGATTGTTCCTGGTGTCTGGGCTCAAGATCTGATTTGGCCTTTTCATTAGACTTAACTCCCCCGAGTTGTGGGATGGAAACATACTAAAACCCCTGTGCACAATAGGAGAGGAAAAGAGGAGTGTAGGTGAGGGACGGAGGAGGGCCACTCAGTGCGTGACTGTGACTTCCCTGGCATTTACTTGCTCAAAAACCTTCAGTCTAATAGTTTGGTGGTTCTTCAGAAAATTATAAAGATTTACCATATGACCCAGCAATCCCACTTCTAGGTGTGTACCTGAAAGAATGGAAAGCAGAGACTTGAACAGATATTTGCACACCAGATGATCATAGCAGCACTATTCACAATTGCTAAAAGATGGAAGCAACCCGAGTGTCCACAGAGAAACTTATTTAAGAAGTGTGGTCTATCTGTCTGATGGAATATTATGCAGCCATGAAAAGGAATGAAGTTCTGATACCTGTGACAGCATGGATGAACCTTGGAGACATCATATTGAGTGAAATAAGCCAGACACAAAAGGGTAAATATTGTTTGATTTCCCTGCTATGAAATACCAAGAATAAGCAAATTCATAGAATCAGAAACTAGAATACAGGTTACCAGGAGCCAGGGTGGGGTAGGGAATAGGGAGTTCACGCTCAGTTGATACAGAATTTCCATTTGGGGTGATAGAAAAGTTTTAGTAATGGCTGGTGGTGATGGGAGCACAACATTGCAAATATAATTTAATACCACTGAAATACATATCTGAATATGGCTAAAAAGGCAAATTTCAGGTTTATATATGATAATGGGACAAAAACATTTTAAAAAACAACAACCATAGGTCAGTACAATACAAACAGTGAATCCTCATGTAAACTATGGATGTTGTTAATTGCTCAATTATAGTAATATTCTCTCACCAGTTTTACCAAAGTTACCACACTAGTGCAAAATGTTAATAAAGGATTGGGTATATGGGGACTCCATGTTTCCTGCATGAGTTTTCTGTAAACCTGCATCTTCTCTATTAAAAATAAAAAATGAAACAACAATGAAAACAAACAAACAAGCCCAAACCCTTCAGTCTAGATTTTGCTGCGAATAAACTTCTCGAGGTCAAGGGTGTTGTCTAATTAATTTTTGAATCTCCACAGGAGATGTATGCCACTTAACAGAGTAGCTGCACTGCATTTGCTGCCTGATGACTTAAAAATTCAGCCAGGAAACTTGCTGCAGAGTTAAAATGATTGCCCGAAAATGAAGCAAGTTCCATTAATTTGCATACTTTAGTCCACATATTATTTATTGATCACCTACTACAAGTTAGGTAGCCATTTTGCTGATTTGAATGATTTTCCATCCAAAAATTGCCTTTCCTTGAGCAATTTGGACATTCAGAGGATATTTTAACAACAACAAGCAAAGCAACAGGAATTAAAAAAAAATACTCTAAGATAAGACACAATGATATCATACAATGTGGCTTTTCAGGCTTCAAATCTGACATTGCTGGTTTTAAAGGAGGGCAATGCACAGGTCATAATGTGCTATAGCATAGGAATCTCTAAGCAGACATGAACCCAAGTCGAAAAGATCCTGCAAATAAAAGTCCAGGAATGTTAAATAATATTTAAAAAATAAGAAGAGACTGGCTACAGTTTCCACGTGTCACTGGCAACTTTATAATCAGTGATCTTTCAATTGTTAGATATTTGGCTATAATTAAGAACAATGTATGTGAGTGATTGAGTATGTGTAAGCGTGTGGGCATATGAGTGTGTATGAGTGTGTTGTGAGGACGTGTGTGTGTGATATGTGCATTGTGTAGTCTTAGATCAGAATGCAGGAATAAGGAAAAAGGCAATGTGAACTGAAACTCATGGCAAGCACCAGACACATCCCTAGATTCCAAGGCCTGTGCTTCCCTGCCCTCCTCACCGGTGCCGCGGACTTTACAACAAAAGGTTCACCTATTAGAGCTTATTTCAAATTTGCCATCTAGCTGCATTTCTAAGATGTGCTTCTTTAAATAAAACCCAGGGAAACTCAGATTCCTTGCAGCTGCTCTGCCTTTGGAAGGAAAGCAGCCATTTTATGTGCAACCCCGGTGGCTGCCTGCTCTTTTTGGAATGACTCTCGTATTTGTATAATATGAATATGCTCCTGGAGGCAGAGGTGAAAGCCCTGTGGTACTTTGCTGCTTATCCTGGATGAAGTTTGGCGGCTTTGAGGTGGGAATTCCTAAAAGAACCTCAGTTCAGAGCAGAAACAAATTATCCACAAACAGAATACTATGCTGTGTCATTTCACCTGCTTGACACACTCAAAAAAGGGATGAAGCTGTCACTGGGAAATCCTGATTTCATTCAGGTCTCTCCAAAACTGGCCACCTAACCTGGTTCTTGCCCCTAGAACTCTAACCTGTTTCCCCTGCCTTATCTCTTTCATAGCATTGTCTGCATCAGGCTTCCTAATGTGAGTGAACTTGTTTCTTTTGCTCACGGCTTGCTGTTTTCCATTAGGAACTTTGACTGATTGTTCACTGCTCCATCTCCAGACTCTGGGACAAATGCCTGGCCCAGAGCAGTCCATAAATATTTGTTGAATGAATACGTGAAGGAATGAGTGAAAAAGTGAATTAATGCGACTATTCTCAACTGTGTGTTTTTTCTCTCTGCTATGCCCAGCTTTTTGCCTTTAATCAGAGTAGCTTGATGACCCACCTTGAATGTATCTGGAAGCTCACATATGCTGTTCTTGAAAAATAATCAACGAAAAGACAAGCACAAATATAAACATAAATACAGCAGAGCTAAATAAGAAACTCTCGGACTTGTTTGCAAACTGGACCAAATACAAACTTTCAAGTAACGCCTGAGCTCATTGACATAGGGTCATCTCACAGCCCTAAGCCTGAGGCCGGTCAGATTGCCATCTCGGTTGTGCTCTGGCCTCCTGCGATGTTACAGACACTCCATCTGTCACTGCAGAGCAGGTGGCTGGCCAGGGCTGCCGGGGTGGATATGGTGACAATGTCAGGGGCCAACCAGGACCTGCATTGCAGCAACAAGGGGTTGATTAATATTAAATTGCTATCCACACTGGGCTGGGGCCAGAGGGTATACTTTACCTTACAACCAGTTCCATCTTCTCTCTAGATCGCAGTCCACCAGGAGGGCACAAGATATGTTTCTTTAGTTCATCTACCATGCACCACGATCCGTTTGGGATTCTGGGGATACAGTGTTCAACAAGACAGACGTCCTGCAGACATGCACTTTATTTTCTTGATCACTTTTCGAATTTGCTGATATATCTTTGTTGGGTGGATTACAATATCCAGTGGTGCCACTTAGAGACTCTGAAACAGGTCCCAAATATTTGTAAGGTCTATTAATTTTCCAAAGTAAGTCCCCATTTTTTTTAATTTTTAATGTTTAATTGTATAGTATGACATATATACAAAGCAAAGAAATGAAAAATCCATAGTTTTCAAAGCACTATTCAACAAGTAGTTACAGGACAGATCCCAGGGTTTGTCATGAGCTACCATACAATCCTCTCATAATTTTTCCTTCTAGCTGCTCCAGAATGTAGGAGTCTAGAGGGCTTAAAAATTTTTTATCATCACAATGGATTTTTATTTCCTTCTTTTTTTGTGTGAAAACTAACATATATACAAAAAAGCTATAAATGTGAAAGCATAGCACCACAATTACTTGTAGAACATATTTCAGAGTTTGACATGGGTTACAATTCCACAATTTTAGGTTTTTACTTCTAACTGCTCTGAAACACTGGAGACTAAAAGAGATACCAACTTAATGATTCAGCATTCATATGCATCTGTTAAATCCTATCTTCTCTGTATAATTCCACCATCACCTTTGATCTTTCCATCCCTCTCTTTAGGGGTGTTCAAGCTATGGCAATTCTAGATTTTTCATATTGGAAGGGTCTGTCACTAACATGGGGTAGGGAGATGGAACTATCTGAT
>PVIY010034671.1:0-26921 GCA_004026745.1 Myrmecophaga tridactyla
ATTTTGACTATCTCTTTTGCCAACTCACTCCATGGATTGGGAGTGTCATTCTGATTATGGGAATCAGAGTCCTTAGTGCCTTTGAGTCCAGTTAGAGTAAGAAACCATTCATAAAAACCCATTTTTAAGATTCTGTTTCTTAAGAACGACTCCTGGTACCAAGATGTATTAGTTAGGGTTCTCTAAAGAAACAGAATCAACAGGAACACTCACAAATATAAAATGTATAAAAGTGAGTCACATGACTGTGGGAACACAGAGTCCATAATCCGCAGGGCAGGCTGTGAAGCTGACAATTCCGATGGAGAGTCTGGACGAACTCCACAAGAGAGGCTCTCCAGCAAAAGCAGGAAGAGAGACTGTCTCTTCTGAATCCCCCTTAAAAGGCTTCCGATGATTAGATTGAGCATCACTCATTGCAGAAGACACTCCCCTTTGGCTGATTACAAATGGAATCATCTATGGATGCAGCTGACATGATCATGATCTAATTCTATGAAATGTCCTCATTGCAACAGACAGGACAGAACTTGCCCAACCAGACAAACAGGTACCACCACTTGGCCAAGTTGACACATGAATCTGACTATGACATCACCCCTTGTCAACTTGGCAGCTATACAAATCACCATAAACCATATCTAATTTCTAAATAAACAACAACAAAAAAACATTTTTTTCTTCCACCTAACAATACTCAACTGTCCTGCATATAAGCTGAAACACATTAAATCTCTCCAGAATAGGGTGCGAGTCCTTAGGTAATATTCATTCTTAAACTTGATATCTTACAACTTAAATAGTATAACATGAACAAAACAGCATTACACTCCTTGTTTCTGTAACTGATCATGTTGTTGTAGTTCATATTTAACACTACCTTTTTCCACTACCCATTCCATGCTCCCTTTACCCTCAGCAAGCACTTCAGCTGGCCATGGTCCTTTGCCTTGGTGAAATGACCCAAACCTTCATTCCTGAAGTTTTAGAGCCATTGGCAGTCTTGCCTAGATTGGTTTGTTGACGTTTTCCATTGATTTTAATCACAGGGCATGGTAGTACTAAAAGATGCCCTAGGGGATCTCGTATATTACAGGTAAACTCTTCTTTAACTCCATTGTGCAGTTGCAGTCTGATTTCTCCTGATAGTCAGGGTCCATCACCCCAGCCAATAATGTAATCCTCTTCTTGGCTTGTTGCTCCAAGAGCATGAGTAGACCAAAGTGACCAGGTAGCAGTCTTAGATTCCACTCCAATGGAATAATTGTTTTTTCTCTTGGTGGAAGCACTCCCCCTTTTGGAACTAAAACCTGTAGACCAACAGAGGTCAGGGTAGCAGGGACAGGAAATAAAAGTGTTCCTAGTGGATCACTAGGGGTAATAGTGAATGGTGCCACCCCTATTTCCACCCCTTGGTTCTTGGACCCATAGATCCTGGCTATGGGGTATAGAGCACCATACAGCGGATGCTGATTCAGAGCATACACAGCTTCTGGAGAGCATTACCACAGCCTGTCAAGGTATTGCCGCCTAAAGGTTTTCAAAAGGCCATTCCACCATTCTATCAATCCAGCTGCCTCTGGATGATGGGGAACATGGTAAGACCTGAGAATTCCATGAGCATGTGCCCATACCCACACTTCATTTGCTGTGAAGTGTGATCCTTGATCAGAAGCAATGCTGTGTGGAATCCATGAGGATGGATAAAGCATTCTGTAAGCCCACAGATGGTAGTTTTGGCAGAAGCATTGTGTGCAGGGAAAGAAAACACATATCCAGAGTATGTGTCTATTCCAGTTAGAAGAAATCACTGCCCCTTCCATGAAGGGAGTGGTCCAATGTAATCCATCTGCCCCCATGTAGATGGCTCATCACCTCAGGAAATGCTGCCATATCGGTGGCTAAGTGTGGGTCTCTGCTGGTGGCAAATTGCTAACTCAGTAGTGGCTGTAACCAGGTCAGTCTTGGTGAGTGGAAGACCATGTTTCTGAACCCATGCATAACCTCCATCCTTACCACCATGACCCCTTTGTTCATGAGCCCTTCATGCAATAACAGGAGTTTCTGGAGAAAGAGGGTGACTGGTATCTGTAGAATGGGTCATCTTATCCACTTGATTATTAAAACTTTACTCTGCTGAAGTCACCCCTGGTGTGCATTCACATGGGACACAAATATCGACATGTCTTTAGCCCACTCAGAAAGGTCTATCCACATACCTCTTCCCCAGACCTCATTGTCACCAATTTTAAATTATGGTCTTTCCAAGTCCCTGACCATCCAGCCAAACCATTAGCAACAGCCAATGAGTCAGCATACAAACGCACCTCTGGACAGTTCTCCTTCCAAGCAAAATGAACAACCAGGTTCACTGCTCGAAGTTTTGTCCACTGAGAGGACTTCCCCTTACCATAGTCCTTCAAGTACACCCCAGAAAGGGGGTGTAATGCTGCAGCTGTCCACTTTTGGGTGGTACTTGCATATCATGCTGAACCATCTGTAAACCAGGCCCAAGTTTTCTCTTCATCAGTCAATTCACTGTAAGGAACTCCCCAAGAGGCTATAGCTCTGGTCTGGGAAAGAGAAGGTAATGTGGCAGGAATGGAAACCATGGGCATTTGGGCCACTTTCTCATGTAACTTACTTGAGCCTTCAGGAACTGCTCTGACCTTCTCTCATATATACCATTTCCATTTTATGATGGAGTACTGCTGCACACGCCCAATTTTTTGGCTTGGTGGGTCAGACAACACCTAGCTCATGATAGGCAACTCAGGCTTCATGGTAACTTGGTGGCCCAAGGTTCATGTGCCCTGGAAATGACAGAGAACCAAGGTGTGGCCCCGTTGCCTGGAGAGAGTGGAGCCGAGAAAAAGCTGGTCTCTTCAATGTTCCCCGAGGTTGATTTGGAAACAGGTGGGCCACTGCATAGGCCCTTGGAAAGGGTGGGACTGACACTTTCTAAAGCTGAGGGATGAATGACTTTCAGACTTTGAAATCCAATGGTGTTTGCCCTGCAGGTTTTCCTTCCAATTTCAACCTATGGATCATGTGACTGTCCTCCCTTTGCATATTCATTCCAGATAACTTGTTTTTGAGATTCATAGGTCCACAGCCAGAAGAGAATTTGTGCCACTTTAACATCATTTGAGGTGATGCATGCGGTTGCCAAGTTGACAAGGGGTGAACATGTGGTAGTTAGATGCAGGTGTCAACTTGGCCAGGTAAAGGTATGTATTTCAGTTGCTGTGGATATGAGCCAATGGAATATGAACCTCATCTGTTGCTCATGACATCTGCAATTGGCTAAGAGGTGTGGCTGCTGTAATGAATGATGTTTGATGTAATTTGCTGGTGCTTAAATGAGAGAGCTCAATGTAGCACAGCCCAAGCAGCTCAACTTACCTTATCTCAGCACTCACAGGTCAGCCCAGGCCTTTGGAGATACAGAAAGAAATCACCCTGGGGAAAGTTGTTGGAACCCAGAGGCCTGGAGAAAAGGCCAGTAGAGATCACCCTGTGCCTTCCCACGTAAGAAAGAACCTCAGTTGAAAGTTAGCTGCCTTTCCTCTAAAGAACTAATGAAATAAATCCCCTTTCATTAAAAGCCAATTCGTCTCAGGTGTGTTGCAGCTAGCAAACCCAGCTATTGAGAAAAAGCATTTGCCAGATCAATAGCTGCATACCATGTACCAGGGGATGTATTGATTTGCTCAAGCAATGATACCACACCTGGAACAGCAGCTGCAATTGGAGTTACCACCTGGTTGAGTTTATGATAATCCACTGTCATCCTCCAAGACCCATTTGTTTTCTGCACAGGCCAAATAGAAGAGTTGAATGGGAATGTTGTGGGAAACAACACCTCTGCATCCTTCAAGTCCTTAAGAGTGACAGTAATCTCTACAATCCCTCAAGGAATCTAGTATTGCTTCTGATTTACTATTTTGCTAGGTAGGAACAGTTCTAGTGGTTTCCACTTGGCCTTTCCTACCATAATAGCCCTCACTGCAGGAGTTAGAGTGCCAAATGTGGGGATTCTGCCAGTTGCTCAGTATGTCTATTCCAATTATACATTCTGGAACTGGGGAAATAACTACAGGATGGGTCCAGGGGCCCACTGAACCCACTGTGAGATGGACCTGAGCTAGAACTCCATTGATCACCTGGCCTCCATAAACCCCCACTCTGACTGGTGGACCAGAGTGACATTTTGTGTCCCCTGGAATTAATGTCACTTCCGAACCAGTGTCTAATAATCCCCAAAATATCTGATCATATCCTTTTCCCCAATGCACAGTTACCCTGGTAAAAGGCTGTCGGTCTACTTGGGGAAGGTTTGGAAGAAGGTTAACAGTATAAATTTGTGGCAGTGTAACAGGGTTCTCTCCCAAAGGAATCTGGCCTCCCTTTCATTCAAGGGGCTGTTGGCCTATAAACTGTCTCAAGTCTGGAAATCGATTAATGGGCTGTTGACTCTGTGTTTCTGTACTTCAAGTTAGACTTCTGTTCACTTGACCTAGAACTCTTTTGTTTATACAGCTCGAACAAGAATTTAGTAGACTGCCCATCTATTATTTTTCTAGGTACCCCATGATTTACTACCAAAGCCAAGAATCTCTGTGAGTGAGATTATTTTGACTTCTGCTTTGAGTAAACTGTCTATTGTAATAGCCACCTCCACCCTGTCATTAGTGATTAAGTGCTGCTACCTGGCTTCTGCCAACTCGGGATCTGGTCATCCCCATTGTGTTTAAGGATTCCAGCTCAGTGACAGCAGTTTCCACAGTAATATCTGAGGTATAGAGAAGTACAACTACAGAGCTCTTCATGGATGATGGCGCTAGTCTCACAAATTTATTTCCCACTGTTCTGGTAAAAGGTGCATCCTCCAGACATTCCTGGAGTGTAAGAGCAGGCTTTGCATGATAAATCCACTCTAACATTCCAGTCTCTCTAAGCCTTTGGATCCCCTCATCTACATTATACCAGGGCAGTTTTGGCATTTCAACCTCAGGTAATGTCGGCCACCTTTTGATCCTTGTTTCAGCCAACTATCCAAACAAACTGTTAATGCCTTTTCTAACCCCTTAGTGGGCCCATATCAATAAATTCAGCCTGATCCAGCTTTATATTCCTCCCACCATTATCCCACACACTTAAAATCCATTGCCACTCATATTCCCCTGATTTCTGTCTATATAAATTGGAAAACTCACACAGTTCTTTTGGAGTATAATGTACCTCCTCATTGGTGATACTTTGTACCTTGTCTTTAGGAGCCTGTTAAGACTTTAGTCTAGTTATAGGTCTGGAAGAAATGAGGTGTGGTGGGGGTGGGTCATGAAAAGAATTAGAAATATCTTCCAAGCCATTTGCTTCAGGGCATTCATTTGCAGTTTCATCTGGTGAAACAGGATTAATTACTCTAGGGCTAATCCATTCAGGTGGAGGTTGGTTGGCCAAGTTCTCAAGGCAGGCTGGAGGTGGGGCGGCTATGTCCTCAGGTCAGACTATTGCAGGGTTATCTAGAGAAGTCTTAGCATGACCTAAGATTTCAACCTCACCCCTGACCTTATTATCAATTTATATATCACCATCCCATTTTCCAGGGTTCTACTCCTTTCCAATCAATGCTTTCATTTTAACAGCAGATGCCATGCAAGGTTGAGATTTCAGTTTGTGTTATAAAGTTCCTATTCTAACAAAAAGGTTCTGAGTCTGATTTTCAGAGATCTCAAGTCTACGACTACAGGAAATAAGATTTTCCTTCAGGACACTCATAGAATCTTCTACATCTGTCAAACGGCACTTAAGCTTCTTGTTTGAAGACTTAAGCCCATCCCTTTCCCACATTAATGTATCACTGTGTCTAACAACAACCAGACAACATCTCTATACCTCCTATTTTCACAAAACTCCATAAAGGTGTAAAAAACTTTATCCCCCAGAGCCTGGCTTCATACAAATGAAGCATTAGAATAATTGAATGGTGATATTTTGACTATCTCTTTTGCCAACTCACTCCATGGATTGGCAGTGTCATTTTAATTATGGGAATCAGAATCCTTAGTGCCTTTGAGTGCAGTCAGAATAGAAAATCACTCATAAAAACCCATTTTTAAGATTCTGTTTCTTAAGAACTACTCCTGATACCAAGTTGTAGTAGTTAGGGTTCTCTAGAGAAACAGAATCAACAAGAAATATTCATAAATATAAAATTTTTATAAAGTGTCTCATGTAAACTATGGGAACATAGAGTCCAAAATCTGTAGGGCAGGCTGTGAAGCTGGTGATTCCAATGGAGGGTCTGGGGAACTCCACAGGAGAGGCTCACCACCTGAAGCAGGAAGAGAGTCTGTCTCTTCTGAATCCTCCTTAAAAGGCCTCCACTGGTTAGATTAAACATCACTCATTAAAGAAGACACTGCCCTTGGCTAATTACAAATAGAATCAGCTGTGGATGCAGCCTACGTGATCATGACTTAGTTGTCTGAAATGTCCTCATAGCAACAGACAGGCCAGCACTTGCCCAACCAGACAAACAGGTACCACCACTTGGCCAAGTTGAGACATGAACCTGACCATGACATCCTCTCTAAGCTCAATTCAGCAAGTGAAATCATTGCCTCCCCCCTACCTGAGATATAACATCCAGGGGTGAAAGTCTCCCTGGTGGCATGGGAGAGGACCGCCAGGGATGAGTCCAGCCCTGGCACTGTGGGATCAACATTTCTATGCTGACCAAAAGGGGGGAAAGAAGTGTAAAGTATCTGTGGTTGGGAGAGTTCAAATTGAGTCGAGAGGCTACTCTGGAGGTCACTCTTACACAAGCTTCAGTTAGACATTGCTACCTATCATAACTTACCAAATCCCAACCAAAGCCATTCCAGCCGATCCTAAAGAACACCTAAGGCAATAAATAAGATTCTACAAAAGCTGCATGCACTAGAGTAACTTTAAAGAAAACTACAACCTCCAGATGGTTCCCTGGACCAGCTAAGTTCTGAAACTTAGAGTGCCCATCTTCTCCAGAACATCAGCTAGTTCCATTTCCTTAGTCCATATTATTGACAGCCCCTTTCAACATGAAAAATTAAAACGGCCATAGCCCAAATACCCCTAAAGAGTAGGATAAAAAGAGTAAAGGTAATGGTGGAGTTACACAGAGAAGGTAAGGTTTAAAAAATGAATATGATTGCTGAATCATTGTCTTGATATTTCCTTTAATCTCCAGTATCTTAGAGCACCCTGGAGTAAAAACCTAAAATTGTGGAATTGTAACCCATCCGAACTCTGAAATCTTTTCTACAGCTAATTGTTGTGGTGTGCTTTGAAATTTATTGCTGTTTAAAGTATATATGTTATTTCACAAAAACTGATGATGTATATATATATACATACAACTGATGATGTATATGTATATATCATATATATATATATATATATATATTCCTCCTAGTCTCCAAAGTTCTGGAGCAGCTAGAAGGAAAAATCTGAGGTGATGATATGGTGGCCTATGACAAATTCTGGGATCTGTCCTATAACTATTTGATGAACAGTGCTTTGAAAACTATTGCTTTTTTCTTTATTTGCTTTGTATGTATGTTATATAATTTTAAAAGTTCAATAAAAGAGAAGGAGGAAGTATAACAGAGAAAATATGGATTTAAGAAACAAGTATGGCAACTGAATCACTACGTTAATATTCCTTCTAGCTTCCAGTGTTTTGGAGAAGTTAGAAGGTAATATCTGAGATGGCAGAATGGTATCTCAGGGCAAACTTTAGGATCTGTTCGGTAACCACTTGTTGAAATTGTGCTTTGAACATTATTACTTTTTCTTTGTTTGCTTTTGTATATATGCTATATTTTACAATAAAAATGTTTAAAAAAAAAGAAAAGAAAACTGATAGTAGAATTAGAATTTTGTTCTGGAAAGTAAATTAAATTTCTTGACTAGTTTCTAAAATGATATAAATAAAATTTTGAAAACTGAAAAAATCCAATACCCATATTTCAACAAAATGTTACAAGACACAGAAAGAAACAAAAAGAAAAGGCACAATGAAATGAACAACAACAAAAATAAAAACAAAGAAAGCATAAGCATTGGAATGGAATGACAAATAAAAATATTAAGTCAACTCTTCAATATTGTATGTTCAATGAGCTAAAGGAAAACATGGATCTAGATTTAAGATCAAGAAGATATCAGAGGTATAAAAGAAGAAATTTTAAATATTAAAGGTAAATTTACAGGGTGAAAAACACAATGATGGATATTAAAAATACAATGGGGTGGGAGAGGGTTAAAAAGTGATTTAAGAAGGCAGAAAAAAGGAATCAGTAAACTATAGCACAGGATAATTGTAATTGTTCAGTCTGAAGAGCAGAAAGAAAGAGAATGGAAAAAAGTAAACCTAAGGGACCTGTGAGACAAGAAGAAGCATAACAACAACAAGATTGTGGGAAGATGGCTGCGTAGAATGTTGCAGGATTCAGTCCTGTCACCAGAACAACTGTTAAACAGGCAGGAACTATCTGAAGCATGTATTTTGAAACTCATATCTAGTAGGACACTGTGCAACATCCAGGGCAGAGCAGGAGGAAGAGGTTGGTAAATTACAATAAAGACTAGTAAATTGCTCTCAGTCACTGTGACTTATCCCTCACTCATGCAGCAGGCCACCACGTGGTCTAGCTCCTGGCTAAGTGGTTGTTGACAAAAGGGGACAAAAAGTCCTGTTCCCTAAGAACAGCTGTGGGCATGACCTATTACTGGTCACAGATTTTGTTTGGATAAAATCAAACAAATTTGGATAGTTCAGAAGTTGGATAAATCACAGTTCCTGACTTAAAAGCATCTACAAATGATTAATTTTGATAAGGTAGCCAAGTCCACTTAACTGAGACAGAACAGCCTCTTCAACAAATGGTGCTTACAGAACTGGATATCTATATCCAAAAGAAAGAAAGAGGACCCCTATTCACACCTTATACAAACATTAACTCAAAATGTATCAAAGACCTAAACACTAGCGCTAATTGTTAGGCTTGGAGTTTTTAAGGAATCCACACAGAGAGTCAAAGCTTAACAGATTTATTAAGAGAAAGAAAGTGACAGCATGAGAGCAAGTAGGTAGGAGCCAGCAAAACCTGCCAGCAAAACATAAGAAAAATGGCTCCAGCTTTCTTTCTGACAGCTCATAGTTTTAAGGAAAAAACACACCAAAAGGGGTGGAGGGTGATGTGCAGCTGCAGACATTGCTGGGAGATATAGGCTGGTGCAGATGATGACTTCATGCATGGTTATCTGGTCTGCCCTCTGGCAGGTGGGGCACTGGCATGTCCATGATTGTCTATCTTGCCAGCACATCAGATCCTGCAGAGGAGATGCTGAGGGAGAGAAACTAAAGGGGGGCCCCATGCCACAGAATTCATTTTGTATTTCAAGTTTTATTTTCTGAGAACTGACACTAAGAACATAAAAACTTTAGAAGAACATGTAGGGAAATAACTTAAAGATATTTTGGTAGGAGGTAGTTTCCTATACCTTACTTCCAAAGTGCAAACAATGAAAGAAGAAATAGATAAATGGGCCTCAAAATTGAATACTCTTGTGCATCAAAGGACTTTATCAGAAAAGTAAAAAAGCAGCCTACTCAATGGGAGGCAATATTTGTAAATCACATATCAGATAAGAGTTTAATATCCAGAATATAAACAGAAATCCTACAATCAACAGTAAAAGACAAACACCCTAATTAAAAAAAAAGGGAACAGACATGGATAGACCCTTTTCCAAAGTGGAAATACAAATGGCTTAAAAGCATACGAAGAGATGCTCAATGTCACTAGTTATTAGGGAAATGCAAATCAAAACCACAATGAGATATTATCTCACACCTATTAGAATGGCTATTATCAATAAAACAGAAAACTACAAGTGCTGGAAAGGATGTTGAGAAACTGTTACACTTATTTATTGTTGGGATTGTAGAATGGTGCAACCGCTCTGGAAGCAGTTTGGCAGTTCCTCAGGAAGCTGAGTATTGAATTGTCATATGATCCAGCAATCCCATTACTATTTTATACAAAGAGGAACTGAAAGCAGAGACATGAACACACATGTTATTTATGGGGCAGTACTCATGATTGCCAATAAATGGGAACATCTCAAATGTCCATCAAATGATGACTGAAAAAACAAACTGTGGCATATACCATGTAATAATGTGGATGAAACTTGAGTACATTATGCTGAGTGAAACTAGCCAGAAGCAAAAGGACAAATATTGTGTGGTCTCACTAATATGAGCTAATATTAATGAGTGAACTTTGAGAGTTAAAGTTGAGAAAAAAGGTTATCAGGAGATAGAAAGAGGGTAAAGATTGGACATTTGATGCTGAAGGAGTACAGAATGTTCAACAGGACTGATTGTAAAGACTCAGAAATGGATATCACAATACTAAATGATGGTATTACAATATTTTAAGTACATAGAATGAAGCTCAGTGTGAATATGGTTGAGGTAGGAAGGCTGGGGGCATGTACGACACCAGAAGGAAAGATAGAAGATAAAGATTGTGATGCATAATTTAGCGATATCTAGAGTGAAGAATGATGGTGATTAAATGTACATATCTAAGAATTTTTTTGCATGATGGAAAGCAAACGAACATCAACATTGCAAGGTGTTGATAATGGGATGTATGAAGGGAACAGAGTCAATGCTTATTAGGATCTAAAATTAACAATAACATTGTAAAATGCTTCCATTGAATGTAACAAAGGCAATAAGCCAAAGCTGAATGTCAATAAGTGAGGGATATGGGAAGGGGAATGGGTTTCTTTGCTGAAGAAATGACAATGTCCTCCTGTAGATTGTGGTGGTGAAGACATGGCTATATAATTATACTGGGAATTGATTTTTTATTTAGTTTGGATTGTATGATGTGAATAAAACTGCTTAAAAATAAATAGAGATACAAGTGCTGGAAAAGATGTGAAGAGAGAGCTGTACCTATTCACTGTTGGTAGGGAAGAAGAGTTGTGCTGCCTAAAGGGCTGTGTGGTGGTTCCACAGGAGGCTAGGTGCAAGGTTGCCATGTGATCCTGCAACCCTGTAGTAGGTATATACTTGGAGGCACTGAGAGCTGGGACACAAATAGACATTTGTTTATGGTGGCATTGCTTGCAAGTTGCAATGAATAGGGGGTGGTCTAAGGCTATATTAACTAAAGACTGGAAGGGGGATCTGTGGTGTATACATGCAGTGGATTGAGTAGCTGCAAGAAAGAATGAAGTCATGAGGCATGCAGCTTGGTGAATGACCTTAAAGACAGTATGTTGAATTAAATAAGCCATAAATGAAGTTAAGTATTATAATGCCTCACTAATATGGACTAACTATAATGTGCAAACTAATAATTGAACTTGAAAGCATAGGCTACCAGGTAAAGTCCTATTGACTTTGAGACACTCTTTTGTTGTCTCAGATGTGGCCCTTCTCTGAGCCAACTCTGCAGGTGAACTCAGTGCTCTCCCCCCTATGTGGGACATGACTCTCAGGGGTGTAAATGTCCCTGGAAACATGGAACATTACTCCTAGGGATGAGCCTGTCCCTGGCATCATGGGAATAAGAAAGCCTTCTTGACAAAAAGGGGGAAAAATCAAAATAAAATAAAGTCTCAATGGCTGAGAGCTTTCAAATAAAGTTGAGAGGTTTTTCTGGAGGTTATTCTTATGCAGTATATAGATAGCATTTTTCATTTTTTTTGTGTATTGGATTAGTTAGAGGGAAATACCTAAAACTGTTGAACTCTAATCCAATAGCCTTAATTCTTGAAGATGATCGAATAACTATACAGCTTTTAAGGTGTGAATGTGTAAGTGTGAAAACCTTGGTACTGAGACTCCCTTTATCCAGTATATGGACAAATGAGTAAGAAAAAAGACAAAATATAAATAAGGGGTACATGTGGGTGTCATGGTCAGGTTCATGTGTCAACTTGGCCAGGTGATAGTGCCTGGTTATCTGGCAGGGCAAGCACTGGCCTGTCTGTTGCTAAGAGGACATTTCATGGACTCAAATCATGACCAGGTTGGTGGCATGATCAGGGGAGTGTCTTTTGCAATGAGTGATGCTTATCTAATTACCAGAAGGCTTTTAAGGAGGATTCAAGAAAAGACAAACTCTTCCGGCTTCAGCCAGCCAGCCTCTCCTGAAAGTTTGTTGAGGACTTTCATTGGGGCTGCCACCTCACGTTCTACCTTACAGACCTTGGATTCTTACATTCCCAAAGTTTCTCAGAGAGCCTCTCCTGAGAGTTTCTCGAGGACCTTCATTGGAGCTGACAGCTTGCAGCCTAACCTACAGACCTTGGACTCTACATCTCCATGGTTATGTGAGGCACTTTTATAAATTTTATATTTACAGATATCTCTTGCTGATTCTGTTTCTCTACAGAGCCCTAGCTAATACAGAAGGTTATGATATTTTTTCAGTGTTATTTTTAACTTTTATTTTTATCCTTATTTCTATGGTTTTTGGAATAATGAAAATGCTCAAAAATTTATTGTAAGGAAGAATGCAAAATTTTATGATACTGTGAACCATTGATTGTGCAATTTAGATCATTACATTTTAGTAATAAAATCATTGAAAAAATCTAAAATGAATTTTCTTCTCAAAAGAGTGACTGGCTATTCTCCCTCCAGTCTTTATGCATGAAGGTTCCTGCTGTCTTCTGATGTTCACTGCTGGTGAAACTGTAGCTGATCATAAGTAGAAAAGGAGATTGTAAACTTTCATTTTGATAGAGACCATAGAATGTGTTGATTTCTAGGAACTCTCATATGATGCCCATAAAATCTGACTTCATTGGTATCTACATGGGAAGACATAAGGACCTGAAGAGCTTGACCATTTTACATCAATTGTTGCTCCCCTATGGGCTTGATCATTGCCCAAGAATGACAATTTACCAAACTACTTGCATCCAAAAGGAAAATAGTACTCCTTTTGATCCATTGATTTTTTCAGTTGATTCAGACTATAATAAAGTCTTACTAAACAAATACAAAAAAATAAGCCAAGCTCTAAATCTTGAGGTTTATCCTTATGAAATTTACTTCTGTAATGGTGAAGCTAAGCCTACTTATAATTATCTCTAAGAATCACCCCCTTAGAGACTCATTTGTTGCTCAGATGTGGCCTCTTTCTCTCTAAGTCAAACTCTGCAAATAAACTCCATACCCTCCCCCCTACAAGGAACATGACTTCCAGTGTGTAAGTCTCCTTGGCAATGTGGTATATGTATCCCAGGGATGAGCTTAGCATTGTGGGGTTGGCAATGCCTTCTTGACCAAAATGGGGGAAGAAATGAAACAAAATACAGTTGCAGCATCTAAGAGATTTCAAATAGAGTTGATCAGTCACACTGAAGGTTACTCTTATGCAATCTTCAGCCAGATATTGCAAAGTACCACAGTATTCTGAGCCCCAACCAACAATATTCCTGAAAATTCTAAAGAATAATCTGGGCTCTATCTAAGACTCTATAAAAGTTTTACCTAATAAGTTTATTTGTTCATAAACTTAAAATCTCCAGATGGCTCTTATGCCAGATAAACCCTGAAACTCAGAGGTACCAGTTTCTCTAAGAACATCAGCCAGTTTCTTTCTTTGACCCTATAAGACCAACACCCCTTTTCAACATGAAGAAGTTAGAATGATTATTGCCCACTTATCCCTGAAGATTGAGAGAATGCTCAAATGAGAGAGAGGAAGTATAACTGAGAAGTTAGGATTTAACAAATGATTATGACTACTAACTCATTTTATAGGTGTTTTCTAGATTCTGGTGTATTAAAATAACCAGGAAGAATTACCTCAAACTGCTGAACTGTAATCCAGTAGCCTTGATCTTTCATAATGTCTGTACAACTATATAGTTTTCATCTTGTGAATGTACAATTATAAAACACTTGGGACTGACACTACTTTTATCCAGTATATGGGTAGATGGATAATAAAACAAAGACATGCATGAAATAATAATAATAGTTATAGGCTGGGAATATGGGGGGATCCCTACATAAACTATGGACAATAGTTAATAGTACTATTTTAATAAGCTTTCATCAACTATAACAAATGTAATTACTATTAAAATATAATAAAATTTTTAAAAACTGCTATAATCAATTGTAACCAATTTTCCTCTTTATGCAAGTGCTGGTGGCAGGGAGGTGTATGGCAAAACTTCTCTAATATATTTTTTAAAGATTTTTTTAATGAGGGAATGGTTAAGACATTCCAAGATAAAGAAAAGCTGAGGGAGGTCATCACTACTAGACCTTCCCTACAAGGAAAGGAACTGGACAGTGGCTCAAGATGGCATAAAGAAATACAGCCATCTGTTAAAGGTAACTGTATGAGTAATTATAAATGCAAATACCATCGTATTTTTGGCATGTAATTTCACTGCTTACTTCCTATAGGTGCTAAAATCAAATACATAAAAGGTAATGATAAACCTGTTTTTGAGCATACAATATGCAAAGATATAAGTGATAACAAGTACAAAAAAAGATGGATGAGTGTGGGCCACACTGGCTCAGCAGGCAGAGTTCTCACTTGCCATACCAGAGACCCAGGTTTGATTCCCAGTGCCTGCACATGCAAAAAAAAAAAAAAAAAAAAAAAAAAAAAAAAAAAAAAAAAAAAAAAAAAAAAAAAAAGATGGGTGATGGAGAGTATATGAAAAGTGTATGTATGTGTTGTTAAAGTCAAATTGTTATCAAACCAAATATGATTTTATATATTTAGGATGTTAAATTTTAACCCCATATTACTCCAGAAGAAAATAGATGAACAATATTTCCATGTAGAAATAAGAAGGCACACAATATGGTACAACATCAAAAATCAAATAAATAGAAAAGTAGGGATTAATGGAAGAATTGAAGGACAAAATAGAACATAGTCCTCCATTTTTAGAGTGTCTTTAAAGGTAAAATAATTAAAATCTCCAGTTCAAAGGCAAAGACTGGCAGAATAGATAAAACAACATGACCTACCTATATGCTGTCTGCAAGAGAATCACCTTAAATTCAAAGACACAAATAGGTTGAAAGTGGAAGATGGGACAAAAACACACCATTCAAGTTTTAAACAAAAGAGAGCTGGGGTAGTTGAACACGATGAGTACATGGAATCTTTTTTGTTTTTTAATTTTGTTATTAATTTTTAAATTAAAAAATATATAACAACAAACACAAATATTCTTAACATATGATCATTCTGTTCTACATATATAATCAGTAATTCACAATATCATCACATAGTCGCATATTCATCATCATGATCATTCTTAGAATATTTGCATCAATTCAGAAAAAGAAATAAAAAGACAATAGAAAAAAATTCATATATACCATACTCCTTACCCTTCCCTTTCTTGATCACTAGCATTTAATCTAAATTTAACATTTGTTTCCTCTACTATTTATTTTTATTCCATATGTTTTACACATCTGTAGATAAGGTAGATAAAAGGAGCATCAGGCACAAGGTTTTCACAATCACACAGTCACGTTGTGAAAGCTATATCATTATACCATCATCTTCAAGAAACATGGCTACTGGAACACAGCTCTACATTTTCAGGCAGTTCCCTCCAGCCTCTCCGTTACATCTTGACTAACATGGTGATATCTATTTAATGCATAAGACTAACCTCCAGGATAACCTCTCGACTCTGTTTGGAATCTCTCAGCCACTGACATTTTATTTTGTCTCATTTTGTTCTTCCCCCTTTTGGTTGAGAGGTTTTCTCAATCCCTTGAAGCTGAGTCTCAGCTCATTCTGGGATTTCTGTCCCATGTTGCCAGGAAGGTCCACACCCCTGGGAGTCATGTCCCCCACAGGGGGAGGGCAGTGAGTTTGCTGGTTGTGTTGGCTGGAGAGAGAAGCCACATCTGAGCAACAAAAGAGGTTCTCTTGGGGGTGACTCTTAGGCCTAATTTTAAGAAAGCTTGACCTATCCTTTTTGGGGTTAAGTTCATATGAAAAAACCCCAAGATTGGGGGCTCAGCCTATTGCTTTGGTTGTCCCCACTGCTTGTGAGAAGATCAGGAATTCTCCACTTGGAGAAGTTGAATTTTCCCCCTTTCTCACTATTCACCCAAGGGGGCTTTGCAAATACTTTTTACTCAATGTTCAACTCACTCTGGGATTTATTGGGGCACCATTCTGGACAAACCTACAAAATCTTATGCCCTACTCAAGGTTCCATCTTGAATAGAGCATGAGACATTGTTGGTTTGTCCAGATTAGTATGATGCCCTGGTATATCCCAGAGTAATTTGGGCAGTGAATAAAGAAGTTTTTGCAAGGTCCCCTTGGGGCACTGGGGAGAAAGGAGGAAGTGTTGAACGAACGACCCCATTTGGAGAATTTCTGGTGTTCTCACAAACAGTGGAGACAACCAAGTCAACAGACAGAAAAGGGTGGGATGGAGACCTACTTTTCACTCTATTCTTTTGTACCTTTTAAACTTCTTAACCATGTACATATTACTTATTCACTAGAAAAAAAGGAAGTTATAAATACGTGGGAAAAATTAAAACAATAAAAGGTGTATCTTAAAATTATTTCTAGAATCATTATATTGATATTTCTTTTAGTCTACAATATCTAGGAGCAGCCAGAAGGAAAAATCTAAAATTGTGAAACATAACCCATACCAAACACTGAAATCTCTCCTACAGCTAATTACTACAATGTGCTTTGAAATTTATTGCTTTTTGTATATATGTTATTCTTCACAATAAAAAATTAAAAAATATTTTTAAAAAAGAGAGTTGGAGTAGCTATACTAATTATTTTAGTTTGCTGGAGCTGACAAAATACATTATACCAGAAATGGTATTTTTTACAATGGGGATTTGTTAACTTAAACATTTGCAATTGTGAAGCCAAGAAAATGTTTAAATGAAGGCATCCACAGGCAATGCTGTCTCCTCAAAGGTCAGCTACCAGCAATCTGGTACTTCTCTGTGACGTTGCAAGGCATCTGCTGGGCCTTCTCTTTGGGGTTTCATTGCTTTCAGCTTCTGGTTACTTATCTCTCAGCTTCAGTGTTTTTCTTAGAATTTCATCTCTTATAAAGACTCAAGCAAGAGGACTAAGATCTATCTGCAGCATAGCTCAACTAAAATAGCTTAATCAAAAGGACACACCCACCCACAATAAGACTACACCCACAGGAATGAATTAGCTTTAAGAACATGATCTTTACTGGAGTACCTATAGCTTCAAGCCATCACATTAATATCAGATAAAATAGAATTTAGGTTAAAAAAATTATGAGTTACAAAGGCAGTCATTATACGCTGCTTAAAGTGTCAACTCAACAAGAAATCATAACAATTATAATTATATAAGGACCTAGCTGTAGAGCCCCCAAAATGCATGAGGCAAACACCGACTTATATGAAAGGAGAAATTAACTGCTCTACATTAATAGTAGGAGACTTTAATGCATCACTTTCAATAATTGGTAGAAAATCTAGATAGAAGATCAATAAGGAATTACATGACTTGAATTATACTCTAAACTAGCTATACCTAGGCATATATAGAACACTTCTTCCACCAACAACAGAATACACAGTATTCTTGAGGGCACATGCACCATTCCTCAGGATAGACCATATCTTAGATCACAAAACAGATACCAGTAAATACAAAAATATTGAATTAATGCAATGTCTTTTCTCTGACCACAGTGGAGTGAATCTAGAAATAAATAACAGAGGGAAATAAATAGGGAAAACTTAAAAATATGTGGGAATGAAACAATGTATTATTAATTAGAAAATATCTAGAGATAAAAAATGAATTTAATACCTACAAAAATTTATGGGATGCATCAAAGGCAGTGCTGAGAAAGAAAATTGTAGTTCTAAATGCTTACATTAAAAAAGAATTAAGATGTTAATCAGAGACCTAACTTCAAAACTGGAAGAACTAGAAAAAGATCAAATGAAACACAAAGTGAATAGAAGGAAGGAAATAACAAAGGTTAAAGCAGGTATAAATGAAATAGAGAACAAAAATTAATAGAGAGAATCAAGAAAACCAAAAGTTGGTTCTTTGAAAAGATTGATGAAATTGATAAATCTTTAGCTAGACTGATGAATTAAAAAAGAGAGTGGACACATCAAAAATCAGAAATGGGTGACATTATTAGTGACCACCCTGAAAGATAAAGGACTATAAGAGGATGTTATGAACAACTGTACACCAGAAAATTAGATAAACTGGATGACTGGACAAAATCTTAGAAACAAACTGCCTACACTAACTCAAGAAGAAATAAAAGATCTCAACAAACCAATTACTAGTAAATAGATTGAATCAGTAATCATAAATCTCCCAACAAAGAAAATCCCAGGACCAGATGGTTTCACAGGGAAATTTTGACTAACATTTCAAGAATGCTTAACACCAATTCTGTTTAAACTCTTCAAAAAAATTGAAGAATGAACAAGTCTGACTCCTTCCACAAGGCCAATATCACCTTACTATCAAAGCCAGACAAAGATACTACCAGAAAAGAAAATTACAGACCAATTTATCTAATGAATATAGATGCAAAACTCCTCAACAAAATAGTAGTGATCCAAAACCAAAAGCACATCAAAAGAGTTATACAACATGATCAAGTGTGATTTATCCCTGTTGAGCCAAAGGTGGTTCAACATAATAAATCAATAATGTAATAAAACACATTAACAGTATCAAGGAAAAGAAAAATACATGATCATCTCAATTGGTGTAGAAAGGCATTGTACAAAATCTAGCATGCTTTATTAATAAAAAAAAGTCTATGAAAACTAAGAATAGAAAGAAATTGCCTCAACATGATAAAGGGCATATATGTAAAACCCACATTTAACATCCTACTTAATGATGAAACACTGAATGACTGCTTCTAAGATCAGAAAGAAGACAAGAATGTGCACTGTCACCACTGTTGTTATTTAACATTTTACTGGAAGCTTCTGCCAGAGCAATTAGACAAGAAAAAGAAATAAAAGACATCCAAATTGGAATGTAAGAAGTAAAACTTTCCCTATTTGCAAGTGATATGATCCCATATACAGAAAATCCTGAAAACTTCATAACAAACCTCCTAGAGATAATAAATGAATTCAGCAAAGTGGAGGGGTTAATGCTCATCTATCAGTAGTGTTTCTATACACTAGTAATGAAAAATTAGAATAGGAAATGAAGAAGAAATTCCATTTACAATAGCAACTAAAAGAATAAAATATCTAGGAATAAATCTAACCAACGTTGTAAAGGACTATTACAAAGAAATCCACAAAACATTCCTAAAAGAAACCAAAGAATATCTAAATAAATGCACGGACATTCTGCATTCATGGATTGGAAGAATAAATATTGTTGAGATGTCACTTCTACACAGAGCTGTTTACAGACTCAACACAATCTCAATGTAAATCCCAACAACTTTCTTTGTAGAAATGGAAAAAGCAATCCTGGCCTTTATATGGAAAGGTGGAGGGCCCTAAATAGCTAAAGACCATTTGAAAAAGAACCACAAAATTTGAGGACTCACTCTTCCCAATCTTAATATTTATTACGAAGACAAAAGACAGTATTTTTTTTCCCAAGATGGCAGAGTAGGGAGCTCTAAGATTCAGTTTATTCCCCAGAGCAGCTAGTAAATAGCCAGGAGCTGTGTGAGAGAACTCTTTTGGGGCACTCCAAAGACCAGAAAAATGCCATATATTAGGGGTGAGCAGAAGGAAGAGACTGACAAATTGTGATGAAGAGCTGTGAGTAGATCTCTCCATGATTTGGAAGCTGGTCTCCATCTATTTTCGTTTGCTAGCTGCTGGAATGCAATATACCAGAAACTGAATGGCTTTTAAAAGGGGGAATTTAATAAGTTGTAAATTTACAGTTTTAAGGCCAATTAAAGAATGTCTATAGAAATGTCCAATCTAAGGCATCCAGAGAAAGATACCTTTGTTCATGAAGGCCGATGACATTCAACATTTCTCTCTCAGCTTAAAGGGCACATGACAAACATGGCAGCATTTGTTAGCTTTCTCTCCAGGCCTCTTGCTTCATGAAGTTCCCTGGGAGGCATTTTCCTTCATTTCCAAAGGTGACTGGCTGGTGGGCTCTGTGATTCTCTTGTCCTTCTGTCGTGGTTCTGCAGCTCTCTCCTCAATCTCAAAAGGAACTCTCTCTGTAATGTTCCCTCTTTTATAGGATTCCAGTAAACTGATCAAGACCCACATAGAATGGGTCTAATCAAGTTTAATACCCACACTTGATTGAGTCACATCTCCGTGGAAATAACCTAATCAAGTTTCCAACCTATAGTGCTGAATATGGATTAGAAGAAATTGTTGCTCTCACAAGATTGATTAGGATTAAAACATGGCCATTCTAGGGTACATAAATCCTTTCACACTGGCACACCATCCCTCACTGGCATGGCAGGCTACCTTGGGAGCCACTCCATGGCTGGAAATAGAAGTTGTCTTTCCCAGGAATGAGGCGGGTGACTTAAGCACAGATTGTTACTTCTGATTAGCAAATTTAGACTACTGGGTACCAGCTCCAAGCACAGCTAAATTTATAATTCACCCAGACAGAAAGCACCTAACAGGTTCTGTTTCAACCCTTTTCCTCGTGGGAGAGGAAGCAGAGAAGATTAGGAGACACAGTAATTTCTCAGGGTTGTAGAAATCAGTTTGTTGAAGGATGGCTCTTCCCCAAAGAAAGGGCGAGACAAGACAGGACATCAACTGTGGCTCTTGATTAGTGAATTTGGAGTATAGGGCTCCAGATATGAGAACAGCTACAGTTTTAAGCAGCCTAATATGGAAAGCAGTGGGAAGCCTCCCTTTCAAACCTATCTCTAGCAGGGAAGGAAGCAGATCTAACTGAGAGAAAGAGTAATTTCTTGGGATGGTGAAGAGAAATTTGCTGAGGGGCAGCTCTTCCCTGAGAGAAGGTGGGAAATGGTTAAGAACCAACTCCAGCCATTGATCAGTGAATTCAGAGTGTTGGATTCCAGCTCTGAGAGAACAGTTACAGATTTAACCAGCCTAGGGAAGAATGTAATTGGCAGCCTCTGTTTTAACTGTGCCAATAGTAAGGAAGAAGTGGGGCTGATTGAGAGACACATTAAATTCTAGGTGTGTCAGGATGCAGGTTGGTGAAGAGTGGCTCTTCTCCAAGTAAAATGGGGGCAAGGTTCAGTGAAAATGTAGTTTTTGTTTAGGGAATTCAGATCCCAGGGTCTGGATTCTGAGCAACAGTTTCAACCTGTCCTGGCCAAAAGTGGCTGGCAGTCTTTGTCTTATCCACACACCCAGCAGAAGTGGAGATAGGGTTGATTGAGAGAAACTAACTTCTCAGGGCAGTGGAAAACAGGGTGCTGAAGGGCAGCTTGTCTACAAGAAAAGGGGGGAGTAAGGCCCAGCACATTTTGCAGCTGTTGATTAGAAACTTCATATTCAGGGGTCTGGTATCTGAGCAACAGTTTCAACTCACCCTGGCCAAAAGTGGTTGGCAACCTCTGTCTCAGCCAAGCACCGGATAGGGGCTGAGTCAACTGAGAATTAAAGGCACAGTACCACCTTAGGACCACAGGGAAAAATTGGCTGAAGAATGCCATGCACTGGGCAGGACAATAAAGCACTGAATCACAGAGACATCATTGAGAAGATTGGCAAACTTGTAGGTCTCCTCCCTAAGGCACTTTGGAACTGAACTAAATTCGATTCGTGGGTTCTGGACCTGTTTTGACTGGGAAAAACTGACTTGGGCAGGTACTATTTTGGGGGGGAACTTCCTCCCTGAAGTAGCACTCCAAGTAAAAGTAGCCAGAAAGAATGAAAGGAGTGTTAAAAACATATAGAGGCAAATAAAAAACAAGTAAAACAGATCAATGTTCCCAGAGGAGGAAGAAGGAAAAGAAAGATTTTTCCTCAGAGTGAAACATTTGCACAAATAGTGCAATCTCAGAAAATTGTATCATATATTCAGGGCAAGAATCAGAGCTGAAAAATTCTGATGCGATATTGAAAAGATGTAAATAAGTTGAAACAAGTGTCAAAGAAGAGCTATAGCACAAAGCTAATCAACAAGAAAGCCCTAGGCAAGAGAAAGAAACTGACCTCAAGAATGAACTTATCAAGGAACTCAGATGCCTAGGCACCAACACAAAATCACAAGCCATACTAAGAAACAGGAAGATATTGTCTGGTCAAAGTAAAAAACTAAAACTTCAGATGAGATATGGGAATTTAAAAAGCTATTTAATGATGTTCAAATAAATCTCCTAAATCAATTCAAGTTGATAAAGGAAATGTGGCAAAAAAGGATAAGATATAAAGAAGAAAAAGGGTGAGCATTAAAAAGAATTTGAAAGCATGCAAAAAATTAACAGAAATTATAGAAATGAAGGACACAATAGAAGAGGTAAAAATACAATGGAGACATACAACAGAAGATTTGAAGAGACAGAAGAAAGGATTAGCAAACCATAGGACAGGATATAAGTTTTACAAACAAAAGAACACATAGGGAAAATAATTAAAATTTTTGAGCAAGACCTCTGGGACTTGAAACACAAAGATCACAGATATATACATGTCATGGGTGTACTAGACAGGGAAGAGAAAGAGAAAGGGGCAGAAAGAATATTTGAGGAAACAGTGGTTGAAAATTTCCTAACTCATGAAAGACACCAAATAGAAGGCAGAAGTGTCATATATTTAAGACACTGAAAAAAAAAATGGTCAGCCAAGATTTCTCTATCCAGCAAAACTGTCCTTCAAAAATGAGGGAGAGTTTAACATATTCACAATTAAACCGAACCTGAGAGAGTTCATTAACAAGAGTCTTGACCTACAATAATACTAAATAGATTGATACACAATGAAAGAAAAAGACAGTAAAGATAGGTTTGAATGAGAGTGTAGCAATGAAGAATAACAGTAAAGGTAACTAAAAGATAAAAAAGGATATAAAAATAAGATATTACACATAAAAGCCAAATGATAAAATGTTTGAAGAAAGTATCACCTTTGCAGTAATAACATTGTGTGTTAATGGATTTTATCAATGGATAAAAATATGATCCATTTATATGCTGTTTAGAAAGAGACATGCTTTAGATCCAATGAAAAAATAAGTTGAAAGTGAAGGATTAAAAAATATATTCCATGCACATAGTAACCAGAAAAGAGCAGGGGTAGCTATCTGTTCCAGTTTGCTAGCTGCTGGAATGCAATATACCAGAAATGGAATGGCTTTTAAAATGGGTAATTTAATGAGTTGCTAGTTTACAGTCCTAAGGCTGAGAAAATGTCCCAATTAAAACCAATCTATAGAAATGTCCAATCAAAGGCATCCAGGGAAAGATACCTTGGTTCAAGAAGGCCGATGAAGTTCAGGGTTTCTCTCTCAAGTGAGATGGCACATGGTGAACACAATCAGGGCTTCTCTCTCAGCTGGAAGGGCACATGGCGAATACAGCATCATCAGCTAGCTTTCTCTCCTGGCTTCCGGTTTCATGAAGCTCCCTGGGAGGCGTTTTCCTTCTTCATCTCCAAAGGTCACTGGCTGGTGGACTCTCTGCTTCATGGTGCTGCAGCATTCTCTGCTCTCTCTGAATCTCTCATTCTCCAAAATATTTCCTCTTTTATAGGATTCCAATAAACCAAGACCCACCCAAATGGGTGGAGACATGTCATCCCTTAATCCAGTTTAACAACCATTCTTGACTAAATCACATCAACCAGGGAGATGATCTCATTACAGTTTCAAATATACAGTATTGAATAGGGATTATTCTACCTTTATGAAATGGGATTTATATTAAAACATGGCTTTTCTTAGGGGGCATACTTCCTTTCAAACCAGCACAGCTATAATAGCATAGGATAAAACAGACTTTAAATGTAAATTTTTAAAAGATGACACTATATGTTAATAAAGGGAGCAATCCACCAAGAAGAAATAGCAATCATAAATATGTATGCACCTAACCAGGATGCCACAAAATACATGAGGCAAATACTGGCAAAATTAAAGGAAGAAATAGACATCTCTGCCATGATACTTGAAGTCTTCAATACCTCAATCTTATCAATATATAGAACATTTAGACACAGGATCAAATAGGTAAGAGAATTTGAAGAATATGATAAATTAACTAGACCTACCAGACAGTTACAGAACATTGCACCTCACAACAGCAGGATATACATTCTTCTCAGGTGCCCATGGATCATTCTCCAGGATAGACTACATATTGGTCCACAAAGCAGGTCTCAATGAATTTAAAAAAGACTGAAATTACAAAAAAAACCCACTTTCTCTGATCATAATGGAATGTAGGTGGAAATCAGTAACAGGTGGAAGTCTGGAAAATACAGAAACTTTTAGAGGTTAAAGATCCCTCACTTTGAAACAATCAGTGGGTCAAAGTAGAAATTGCAAGAGAAATAAGTAAATATCTTGAGACAAATGAAAGCAAGAATAATCATATCAATCCTTGCTAGATGCAGGGAACGTAGTGCTGAGAGTGTAGTTAATTACCCTCAATGCATACATTTATAAAAGAAGATGTAAAATCAAAGACCTAACTGCACACCTGAAGGAACTATACACAGAACAGTAAACTAACCAATGCAAACAGAAGGAAAAAAATAACAAAGATTAGAACAGAAATAAATGATATTGAGAAGAAAAACAATAGAGAGAATCCATGAAGTTAGAATTTGGCTTCTTTTTTTTGAGAAAATCAATATAATTGGCATACCTTTAGCTAGACTGACAAAAAAGAGAGAAAAATGCAAATAAATAAAAGCAGAAATGAGAGGGGGAACGTTACTAGTGACCCCACAGAAATAAAAAAAAAATCATAAAAGGATACTGTATGCCAACAAACTACAATACTTCGATGAAATGGGCAACTTCCTAGCAACACATGAACAACCTACACTGATTTTAGAAGAAATAGAAGATGCCAAATGCTAATCACAAGTAAAGAGATTGAAACAATCACCAAAGTCCTCACAACAAATAAAAGCCCAGGACCAGATGCACACTTTCTTGATGAAAACACTTTGAAAGGTAGGAATTGGAGGAAACTTCCTCAACATAATTAAGGGCATATGTGAAAACCTCGCAGCTAGCATCTCACTCAATAATGGAAGACTGAAAGCTTTCCCTCTCAGATTGGGAACCAGACAAGGATGCCCACTGTGATTATTATTTTTTAATATTGTGCTGGAAATTCTAGCTAGAGCAATTAAGCAAGAAAAAGAAATAAAAGGCATCTAAATTGGAAAGGAAGAAGTAAAACTTTCACTACAGGTGGCATTATCTTATATTTAGAAAGTCAAAAAATAACAACAAAGCTGCTAGAGATAATAATTGAGATCAGGAAAGCGGCATCATAGAAGAAAACTATGTAAAAATCAGTAATTTTTTATACACTAATAAGAAGCATTATGAGAAGGAAATTTTTAAAAATCCATTTACAATAGCAACTTACAAGATTCAAAAAGCTAGGTATAAATATATGCAAATAATCTATATGCAGAAAACTATGAAACATTGCTAAAATAAATCAAGTACTGCCTTTACATTAATAAATCAAGGAACACCTAAATAGATGTAAGGGCATCCCATGTTCATGGATTGGAAGACTAAATATAGCTAAGATGTCAATTCTATACAAAGTGATTTACATATTCAGTGCAATATCAATCAAAATTCCAACAGCCAACCCATGGAAACTAAAAGAGTCAGAACCTGAAATAAATGAAACCCTGAAAAGAAGCATCAGCAGATACTGACCAAGTGCCTTCCCACATGACAGAGGAAACCAAGATGCCATTGGCCCTTCTTCAGAGCAGATTTAAACAGTCAAGTTCAATCAAGCTGAGTAATCATGGCAGAAGGTGGATTTTATCCCTGTGAATGTGTTTGCTCTCATGGACATGTGATGGGAAGGCTGGTCAATCTGTTGAGGCAGTCTCAGTCCTACTGCCAAGACATAGAATGTCTTTAGGAATTACTAGGACCTGCTGATGATAATGACATCACTATTACTATGATATTGATGGCCTGGATGGTTATTGCAGTGATCTTGTTTTACTGAGATCTCCTAACCTAAGAGGATCCAACACATCTGGAAAGCCAGGTAGTCCTCAGGAAGGACAAGATCCACAGCCCTTCCTGTATATATGAGAAGTGAGAATAGTTAAACACCTTGTATGACTGAATGAATGAAGATGGCCAGAGTACTATTTTTTATTAATTAAAAAAATTAACAAACAAAACATTAAGATATCATTCCATTCTACATATACAATCAGTAATTCTTAATATCATCACATAGTTGCATATTCATCATTTCTTAGAACATTTGGATCGATTTAGAAAAAGAAATAAAAAGACAACAGAAAAAGAAATAAAACAATAATAGAGAAAAAAAAAGATTATACATACCATACCCCTTACCCCTTGCTTTCATTTACCACTAGCATTTCAAACTAAATTTATTTTAACGTTTGTTCCCCCTATTATTTACTTTTATTCCATATGTTCTACTCTTCTGTTGATATAGTAGCTAAAAGGAGCATCAGACACAAAGTTTTCACATTCACAGAGTCTCATTGTGAAAGCTATATCATTGTTCAATCATCATCAAGAAACATGGCTACTGGAACACAGGTCTACATTTTCAGGCAGTTCCTTCCAGCCTCTCCGCTACATCTTGAACAACAAGGTGATATCTACTTAATGCAAAAGAATAACCTCCAGGATAACCTCTCGACTCTG
>PVIY010034672.1:0-26944 GCA_004026745.1 Myrmecophaga tridactyla
TAAACGTAAGTGTTATTTGCACTGGGAAACAAAGAAAAATTGTGTGACTCGCTTCATTGCCACGATAGTTTTATTATGGTGGTCTGGACCCAAACCCCCAATATCAGAGTCATGCCTGTATTAGTCAAGGTTTAAGCCTGAATATGAAACCACTAAATAGATATATATAAAGGAGAAAGACATTAATAATGAGAATTGGTTGCACTAATAAAGAAAAGCTCAGCAGCAGAATGAAGAGAATGATGTAATGCAGAGATAAGCAACAATGGGAATCTATAAATTCTTTTTAGCTAAAGCTACGAAGGGAGACGACCAGGTTACTTGTGCTTAGGGGAAGGGCTTACCTCCTTAAGAAGTACAAGCCAAGAGGAGAGGTAGGTATTGCTGGAGATAGCACTTTGGCAAGTGCAAGGGGAGAAATGCTCTGGCTCTTCTTTTCTTCCAATTTCCTGTCTCCCACTAGGACTTCATTGGACAAACCTAGTTGGAGGTAGGGTGACAAGGAAGCTTGGCAATGCAACATCCAGGGATCAGCCATCCCATAATCAAGTAGGGCAAAGGCTGAGGAATGAATTGGAACAGAGTGTATTTCTGCTTTCGTTCTCAGACAGGGTGTATTTCTGCTTTCATTCTCAGACAAGATGAGACTACAATGTTATAGTTTAATTATTCACACTTTTTCCCCCCTTTTGTTAATATTTACTGAGAACTTAATACCTAAGTAATGACGTCTGGGCATACTACTAAGTATTGTCTATTTCCGCCTTCTATGAAAATAAAATCTAGTTTTTAATTGCTATAAATGTTGAAACAGTCCATATTAATTCACTTTGGTTTTTTCAAATTGTGTTTATTTTTAGTTTTTACAAAGTAATATTATTTCAGGAAAAACTGGGTATGCTTAAGATTCTAAAAGTTCACAATGGCAGCAAACAAAAATGAGTAGAATGAGTGTGTACAAGGCATAAAGACTTGTACTGAAAGGTGACACACAAAGAAATGAGTATTGAAAACATGACAGTCCTTGAGGATAGGAGAAGTATCCAAACAGCAACCCTGTTGTACATGATAATATTTGTTTCCTCTGCCTGGGGCGGAACAATTTTCCTGCTGATGTGTTCAGTGGAAAAAAAGACAACAATAATCCTTTTAGGATTTTTCATTTATAATACAGAATGTTTGCTTACCAGTTACTTCCTATCTAAATTGCTCTGATATGAGAGATGCATGTCATAGCAATCATTTTCATTTAAACATGGGTTCAACTTAATACCTTGTCCTCTTTTTTGGGCAAAATATTTTGTGCTGACCTTGGGTGCTTAGTAAGGTATCATAGTTCTGTTTCTTTTTTGTCTTGCTTTAAATTTTAGTGAATATTTTACTTCATGGAGGAGGAATGAGCAGCTCTAGTGGAAGTTTTTTACTCCTTCATATTTTGAAAGTTGTAAGCATTGTGTCCTCATGGGCCTGAGAAAGTGGGAGGGGGCTTTTTACCTCTCTGTGCTATAGCTTCCTTGAAAACCAGTTTCTCCATGCCTTCTAGATGTATTTAGAAACTATGCCATGGTAACACCTCCTTTCCTCCTATCCTGCCCCCTCCCCCCATATCATTTCCTGTCTCTGCATCATGTTTTATTTCTTCATGAAACTTAATACTATTTTTTTTTTTTTTTACAGGAGCAGGCACTGGAAATCGAAGCCGGGTCTCCGGCATGGCAGGTGAGAATTCTGCCACTGAGCCACTGTCGCACAGCCCAATACTATTTATTTTTCCTTATTGTTTATTTAATCTTATTTGTTTATATTGCATTTATATCCTGCACCATTGAACTGTTACTTCCTTGAGGAAGAGGAAATTTTCTTGTTCATCATTCTGTCTCCAGGGCCTAGAAGAGTGCCTGACAATTTTCAAGTGTTCTTTAGGTATTTATTGACTGGTTGGCAAGGAGAAAAATTAATGTGTGCAATATATTAGCTCTATGTACACCAAGGATTCCATATTAATCTTTTGTTCAATCTCCCTTAATACTCAGAAAATGGATGAGCACATATTCCACTAGTTTGGGAGATTCTTAACAATAAGGAATTGGTTTTAATCATCCAAATAACAGAACCAGGAATGGGAAGAATGACTAACACCTAAGGGATATTTATCAGATGCTTATTGAATGAAAGTGCATGAATGAATAACAACCTTCTAAGCCTTTCCCAAACATTCACTGATAGATTTATTCATTCAACAAGTGTTTATTGTATGCCCACTATGTGCCAGCAACTGTCTATATAAATGGGTTACATCAATAAGTAAAAAAAAACTATTTGTTTTTGTAATCTTCTAGATTTTAGGAAAAAAAGTGGCTAGAATTTCTAAAATATTTTTACTGAGATGTCTTTACACACCATATAGTCCGTCCAAGTATAAAATCAATAGCTCACAGTGTCATCACATAGTTAGGAACTGAGAGTGGGGACACAAATAGAATATATTAAAATAATATTATAAATGCTCTATTAATTTATGAGCAAAAGTTTTGTGTGTTGCTTTTTAAAATATATATATATAGTAATGTATATATGAATCAAAATGCTGAAAGGCATGAAAATTTACAGGAGACTTGATCAACAGTCCCTAAACTTGAGACCTAAGATGTTGGGAGACATAACCACTATCCTTTGGGTAAATGTTTCCTAAGTGGACCATTATTAGCCAGACACAGCATTGTTTTTTCAATTATGGGTCATGACTCCATTTAATAAATTATAAATTCATTGTATTTGATTTTTATCTGTGTGGTTTTAGATTAAATAATTGAAAAAAACACTATAGGCTAGAATAAACAGTACCAACATGGTAGAATATAAGAAAGCAGAATAGAATAGAAAATTCAGAATATATTGCACTTGCCAAGAATTAGTATTATTTCATAAAATAAAATTTGAGTTTAAATGTGTATGTGTGTTTGTACTGGTTCACAAGTCATGTTATTTTTATTGCAGATTAAAGTAAAACAAAATTTAAAAGACTGAATGGAATTAAGTGCTAGAGGAACAATCCTAGGGTACAGACCAAAGGATTAAGATGGGGCAGCAAAATGATGCTAGGGCTCAGGAAGGGGTACCTGGTCTAAGAGTTGGGAATGGCTTGAGTAAGTTTAAAACTCATCCCCCAAAATCCAAATGTAAGGAGTAGAGGCAGAGAGGTTATGGAGTTTGTAGGCCAGTCCAGTGAATGGAGGAGACAAGGAGATGCCTAAATGTGTATATGTATGTGGGGTAAGTGTGTCAACAGTGGGATGGACTGGCCTATGGTGGGATGTAGAGAATGATGAGATTGGGTAGCTAACAAGGGAGGGAAAGAGGATGGGTTTCCTAAGTAATGATCTATATGTGTATTTATAGACCTGCTGAATCTCAGTTTTATTTATTTGAAAACACTATAAAGGCCATCATACAGGCCTTATGTGAAAAATAATAAAGTCAAGGAATTCTGTATTTCTTCTGAAATGGGTGTAGGAAGGAAGCTGCTATTCTTATGAACTTGATTGGCTTAGAACTTGGTTCCGGGTTACAGCAGAAATGAATTTCCTGCGTTGGTAGAAGAGGATTCTCAGTGTATTTCATTTGGACAGACTGAAAAAGCTGGAAATGCTGCAAATAATTAAAAACTGAAAATTTACAAATTGTGTTACTAATACTTAAAATGAGGTCAGGAATGCTTGACTTACCAACTTTCAAGGCTGCAGAGAACGTTGCTGGTCAGAAAGAAGAACTCCTAAAGAGATATCGACCCACTCCAATACTAGGGTCAGATTCACTGGCAAAAGCAAGACTTACACAGGCTCTGATGGAAAGAAGTTTTACTCACTTCAAAAAGAGAGAAGACAGAGCAAACTCAGCTTCACTAGTGGGTGTCAGTTTTCCGTAGTCAGCAATTTGATGCAAGGAGATGTTCTAACCTCTCGTGTGTGTATGTGTGTGTGTGTGTGTGTGTGTTTGCACGTTGCAGTGGTGGAAACTCTCTCACTCCCCACCAGGGACAGATATACCACCAGGATATGATTTGGATGTCATAAAACATGCTCACCAGAGTCAGACCATTCACTCAGAATGAATCAATATTCATTCAGGATCATTCTGTATTCATTCCAGTGAGTATTGACACATAGTTGGGACAATAGAAGAAAGAATGGACCAGCCGTTCCTTTATCTACTAGGGTAATGTGCTTTTATCCCTCCAGGCTGTTGACAAAATATATTTGTGGGTCCCAGAAGTTGTGCTAGAACTGCCCTCTATCACAAAGGTCTGAGAGAGATAACCTCTGTACAAAGCACATGTTTTAGGAGTGGATGTTAATATTATTCCCAATGAGTGTGTGAACAAACCTATGCAGAGTTTGGATAAGTAGTTTTATGGCAGGTGAGTTAGGCCCAAACCCAAGGCAGGATGATGTGGTGGAAAAATTGTAAAAGAATGGACCTTTGGTACTAAAGACTACATTAGAAAGGGCAATAATAATACTAATGGTAGAAGGACCATTTAGTTGATGGAACTTTTTTTCCCAGATCTTCAAACATACATAAGCAATCTATATGAATATTGTACTTGGGGATCCTATTTTAATTCATATTTTTTCTTTCTACTCATTTAAATGCATCTTGACTTGCGTTTATTTCTTCTGTATTTGGCTACTTTGATATTAAGCTTAGAAATTTTAATATTATATCATTCTCTTCCTTTGGAGAAAGAAATAAATTTTATTCTCTGAAGAGCAGTTATTTTTTATTATGTCTTATTATTTTATGCACAGAGGAGAAAAGATTGACATTGGTGATTTTTTTCCTTTATTATGTGGTTTCTCTTCAAAAGTGACTTTTCTTAAAACATGTGATAAATGCTTTCTCTTGGAAATGGTATCATCAGATATGTAAAAGTACAAATGAAGAGGGCCTTGTAAGATGGGTTTTGGATGTTTCTAAGGTCCAAGTGCGTGCTAGCATGTGCCCTTGCTTTTTCTTTGCTCTAAGTTATTTCAGGACAAGTATAGAGTTTAGTCTATGCTTTTTTTTTTTTTTAAGTTTTATTCAGGGTTTAAGGTAATAAGTTGCACTTAATAGGTATCTATTGAAATGAATTACATATATGGAGAAAAGTAGCCCTATAAAGCTTTAAAAGTTATATTTTTTCTAAATAAATCAAAACCAGAAATATACTTTTGGATATTTATGGTTGATAAATGAAACAGTAGCCTCTTTTGTTCAGATTCCATAAACATGAATAAAATAGTTCTAAAATGAAAGTTGGGCCACAAAGTCCCCCTCTGTTCAGCAAGTAAATATTTGATAAATATGACTTTCAACTATGCAAAAAGTGTCATGCTGACCTTTTCAGAGTGCAACTTCTTCCAAATCTAGCTCATATGCTGCCAAAGCAAGCTTGATTATATTAGACAAAGTTCACTAGAGTTGGAATAAATTACATTAAAATAGTCCTTACCTTTTATGGCAAAATAACAGAACAAAAAAAAAGTCATATTTTCTTCACCTTTTAAATAAAAAGTTGGCAAAAGATAGTTTAAATGTTATACTTGTGGGTTGCTAAAAGTAACCTTCTAATGTTGGGTTTCTTAGATCTTAAAACTTCCTTTGCTATGTCCAATACACATATGTTTATGAGCCATTTTTTAAAAACTTCCAGTTCTATTTAACTTATATTAAGATTGTTGAATCCAATTTTATAAATTTCTCACATTAGCAATGGATTCTCACTAAACAAAAGTCTCCAAGGATTGAAAGCCAATGGAAATTTCAAAATAAATGTTTCATTTTGAACAACAAATCATCTTTGGTGTCCCCAGTAGAGAGCATGTATTTACTTCATTATACAGATCATTTGCTCATCCAGAACAGAAGTTCTTTCATAATACCCCATTGACAAAAATAAGAACTGATTTTTGAAGAACCACAATATCTTCTGAGAGTTGCTTTACATCCTTGAACTCTGATAGAGATCTGGATAAAATCTTTTCTGCAATGCTGCATTTAATAGTCTACAATTTTAAACTGACATCATCTGTGAATTCTAAAGGGGTTTAGATTTCAGAAGTAATCCCGTTAAAAGTATTTATTCCCTTAAGAATTGCAATTTGAGAAAAATAAAAACTTTTTCTGTGATGTTTCACATAAGATGGTGACTTTAGGAAAATTTAATTTAAACCATTTCTCATGTGGTCCTATGACACAATGCTAGATTATTTATATATCATTGGAAGCCAAAGGAAAAATCTTCATATTTTTCTGTTTCTTTATTTCAATATGTGGGAAATAGAAATACTGCTATTATGTAGAATAATTACATATTTTAGAATGTAGCCTAGAAAACGTCTAACTGGTCTTTAAATTATATATATTCCCTACAGGAAATGTAAAAATCAGGTGAGGATTTCAACATTACATATTATCATATCAAAAGAATAACACTTAAAAATACACTTTATTATATTGAAATATAACTTTCATTTGAAAATTGAAAATAGTGTATTTATATTACATAAAATACAAGGATGTATTAGAGTAACTGCAAATCAACTTAAATAGCTAATAAATTCTCATTTTCAAGAATATACTTGGTAGAAAACTATTTTGGGATGTTAAACTAGATTTTTTCCCCATATAATTCCATGTATCCCTTGACCTTTCCCAAAGCAGTCAATTTCAAAAATCAAGGCTAAAGTATTGGAAGTGTTCTGAAGCAAAAAGGGAATGCCATTCATGTTATAAACAATAGATTAAGAGTCAAGACTAAACTGAACTATATAAAGATGCTCTAGATTGGGAAAAGGGAAAAAAGTGAACCAAATGTTAATAAAAAAACCTTGCTCCTACATGATTCCAGGAAAGGAGGTATTAGAATACCAGATATTTTGGGCAACTGAGAGAAGCAATTTCCTCTGGCTGGTCCCCAGATCAACTATCAGGGACCTGGAAAAGCCGTTGAGTGTCCTTGTACCAGTACAGTTTGAAAAAAAGTAGAAATGTCTTTGTGAAGTATAAACACAGGCATGTACATGGCAGCTATGCACAGTTATCTAGGGCTCCAGTGTGCTTTCAATGAACTTAAGAGTAGCATGGAAATGGGAACCAAGAGCTAATGGACTTAGTATGTTTTGCATTCTGGATAAGGAGTAAGCAGCTGTGAAATATATGAACCAAAACATCTAAAGACCATTTGGAAAAGATCTGTCTAAATCATTGAGATTAGAGAATGATACCCTAAATAAGATAGTCTTCTAATGCTTTAAGCCTCTGCAATTTAAACAAACCATAAGAAACTGAACAGGAGATAGAAAGGATGGGCAGAAATTGAATCGACTGAAAGTATGTATCTATTGCATGCATAATAGAGGTTCACAATACAGAATGACTCACCTTATTGAAAGACAGTAGTAAATTTACTTTAAAACTGATTTTGTGGAATGATATGTTTGCCAGTTGCATATGCATAATCTATGCTTTTGTTAACACTACTAAGTTTTAACTGTGTCATGTGTGTAAATATTTTTACCTTGGTATAATAACTACACCAACTATTGGTATGCATTCAGCTGGAATTACCTGGTTATGATATGACGGTGTTGGGTGGGTTTAGAATAGAGAGATGGGTCTGGCAGAATAAAGAATGATAATGTATAATGCATAAAACACTGTATTTAGAACTTGGTTTTGTCATTGTCTGTTTGCAAGTGTTCTACTCTAGAGTGTATCTCAGTTTCCTTAGATTATTAGTTCTGACAAAGAGAAAAGTAGCCATTGATGGTTGGAGCTCATCTGGCACTATAAATTAGGTCTGGGTAATCTGAAGAACTGCCCATGGGGTTTACTGTTGGACATAAAAATATTAACAGGACACCCACAAGGCTACTCTGTGACCATGGTGGGTCAAAAAAAAAAAAAAAAAAGAGACCCTTCTCTAATCAAGTTTGAGCACAGAACAAAGCAAGAATATTCAAAACAGAAAAATGATCAAATACCCCCATAACCTGGCTAATATGTGTAACTGCTATATGGCAGTTTGCAACTATTATGTATCCCAGAAAAGATATGTTTTAATCCTGATTCAATCTTGTAGGGCCAGACCTATTGTTTAGAGTGGAATCCTTTGATTAAATTGTTTCCATTGGGACTATCCTGCTCAGTTGGGGGTGTGGCCTTTTGATTAGATGGAAATGTAACTCCACCCATTCAAGTTGGGTCTTGATTAGTTTACTGGAGTCCTTTAAAAGAAGAAACATTTTGGGGACATCTCAGATGCAGATGCTTGGAGGACAGTTGTTTCAGAGCCAATATGACACCCCAGATGTTTGGAGTTGCAGAAAGAAAATACCCCTAGGGAAGCTTTTTGAGACCAGAAGCTAAAGGACCAGCAGACACCAGCCAAATACTTGCCCAGTTGACAGATGTGTTCCGGACCATTGGTCTTTCTTGAGTCAAGATATCTTTCCCTGGATGCCTTAGTTTGGACATTTTTATGGCCTTAGAACTGTAAACTTGTAACTTGAATTCCTTTTTTAAAAGTCATTCAATTTCTGCCATTTCTGATATATTGCATTATGGCAGCTTTAACAAACCAAACATGCCTCTTCATTATCAAACTCAACTTTAGTCTCTATATCTTCCTCCCACTTTACAGAAAAGAATTATTAAATATACCTAATCATGAAATTGTGTTTCCTGATGGCATTCAATTCAGAACAGACCTCACTTCCAATCATATGTATTTTAGTTTCTCAGATGTTAAAGTGAATATACAATAGGTGGCTTAAGAACAAGAAGTTATTGGCTCACTATTTAAGAGGATAGAAGGCTTGCTTCCTCCTGGGATCAGTATCTTCTGACTGGCTGGCAATTTGGGGGGTTCCTGGTTTTTTTTATCACATGATAATATACATGGTGGCATCCTCTATTTTCTCTTCTGAGTTCCATTGACTTCTGGCTCCTGGTTTCTCCCTGATGGCTTCTCTCTGCCTGGCTTTTACTCTGTTTATAAAGGACTAGAGCAACCCAGATTAAAGCCCAACCTAATCCAGTTGGGTCATATGCTGGTTTGAATCTATTATGTACCCCAGAAAAGCCATGTTTTAATCCTACTCCATTCTTGCAGGAGCAACCCTTTCTTTTAATTCTTATTCAGTACAGTGGGTTGGAAACATTTGATTAGATTATCTCCAAGGATGTGTGACACACTCAATTGTGGGTATTAACTTTGATTAGCTGGAGATAGGACTCCACCCATTCCAGGTGGGTCTTGATTAGTTTACTGGGATCCTTTAAAGAGGAAAACATTTTGGTGAGAACTCAGAGCAGATAGAGCCTACAGAAATGACAGAAATGAGAGAAATGACAGAACCCTCAGAACTGAGAGGAACTTTACAATGGAGCATCATATGGACATGTGGAGAACAGAGACATAGATGTTTGGAGATGCTTGGAGCACAGCAGATGTTGCCATGAGGTGTTAAGCAAGCCAGAACCTGGAGAGAGCCAAGGGAAGCCAAGAGATGAAAGCCAACCTCAGAGAAGTAAAGTGAGGAACCTCCAAAGGAAAAGATGCTGAAAGCAATGGAGCCCAGGAATGAGATACCAGCAATTGTTTCTGACCCATCTACCTTTCTTGAGTGAAGGTAACCTCTTGTTGGTGCTTTAATTTGGACACTTTCACTTCCTCAGAACTGTAAACTTGCATCTTATTAAATTCTCCTTTTGTAAAAGCCATTGCAGTTCTGGTATATTGCATTCCAGGAGCTTGCACGCTAACAGATCATTATAATTAGTGAGTAAAGCAAACTTTTTTGACCCCTAAAAACTTTAGGTGTTTCTGCAAGTCTTTGGCTGGAAGGCATTGGGTGCTCCATAAGGGAAACTAATATTCTTAATTATCATATATCTTAACATCTTCACAGTCTCTTGGAACATTCTAGGCAATCCAGAAATAGTTGTTAGAATTAATGAAAGAACAGACGTATTAATATTTTTATATGCCAACTATTGAAATATGGAGTTGATTTAGATAGAAACTGTTCCTACACAAGTTGTCATTTCCAAGTTTCAAATGACCTACCTCATATTTGGAAACATTCTGTCTGTGGTAGGTTGAGCTACACTCTCCCTAGTGAAAACATGTTCTTAAGCTTAATCATTGCTATGGGTGTGAATCCATTGTAAGTAGGATCATTGATGAAGTCACTTCAGTTAAGAGTCTTAATCCTATTACTGTAGTCCTTTTTAAGCAGAATTAATTTCACACAGATAGAAAGAAAGTCACAGGAAACAAGAGCTAAAGGGTCACAAAACCTGAAAGAGAAGGGAGAGACCAAGAGAGGTCACCATGTGCAATGCCACATGACAAAGGAGATCAGAACAGAGGATCACCAACAGCCAGTCTTGAAACATCAATCTTTGGGAAGAAAGCATCTCATTGATAATGCCTTGATTTGGATTTTTTCTTAGCCTCACAACCATGACCTAATAAATACCCATTGTTTAAGCCAAACACCATGTTTAGCAATGCCGTGTTTGCTTGAGAAGCCATGGAAATGAAAACATTCTCCATTCTTAGAATTTATATGAGAACTGAACATCCATAATAGCCAAGGAATTCAAAATGTACTCAACTCTTTATTCTAAGGTACCAACTACAAACTTCACAGATAAATGAGCATTCTATTAACCAGAACATTTTACTTCAGCATAGTACCAGGCAAAGAAAAATGGCATTTATTTCTCAGAGCAGGGTTTCCTGGAATTAGATTCCATTGATTTCTGTAAAGTATAACAACAAAGAAATTTTTAAAATCCTACAATGTCCCAATAGGATGTTTTTGTTTAATATAGGTGCAGATGCAGAAATAAATGCATAGTGCCATTGAAATATGGGGGTTAGCTCTTCATTATATAATATAGTATATTTAAATGGTCTATTGCCTACCAATATGGCTGACTTAATACTGTCATAGCCAATCTATGTGTAACTATATTTTGTTTCCCTGGTGGCTTTTAATTCTGACATTACTTCTGCCCCTAGTACTTCCCGTAGTACTTAACTCTCCACTTAGGTTTCCAACATAGCAATTTCAATCTTAGTCTGTTTTAAGGAACACATCCTCTCATATAAGAAAAATAATGAACTTCATCATATACTGAATACGAATGGAAAATGCTAGTAATTTCACTTTTATTTTATTGTATATGAAGTATACATGAATATTTTACAATAATTTATGAGTATTTTATATGGAAGTGTGTGAAAAATATCAAGTCATCTATGAAATCATCCATTCATTGAAGTAGCCTAAATAGTAAAATTTTTTTCATATTTTGCTATGTTTGGTGCTCAAAACAATACATCAATATCTTATATTAATAACTAGATACATCATTTTTATAATGTCAGATCTATTACTGTTAGCTTTCAGAATATATTTTATATATTACATCAAGAAAAATTTTACCAGACCACATGATTGGTCTGCTAAAACCTAAATTGTTCAGTGAATAGTTGGTATATACTATTTTTAGCACAGTTGTACATTATAACATTTCTGAATCACCTACCACAGAGTTTTGATTGATATGTAACCCATAATATAACCAGTAAGGTGAAAGTAACTGCATAAGTTGTTTATTTTTATAATGTGTTAATGTAGCTCTAATAAATCATTCTAGATGGAATATATCTAACTAAATATCAGAATAATTTGATTAATGAGAAAAAATTTTAAAATGTAAAGGTATATAGCTATTTATGAACATGTCATAATTTTAAAATGAGCAGAATATTGCTCATTATGTTTAACACTGATTTTAGTTAGCATCGCAAGGAAGAACATATTCACCAACACAAAGTCCTAAAATAACAGCCAGCCCAACAACCACAAAGTTCTACTTGCTACAATGATGCTCCACTGGACTCTGCAAATATAAAAAATGGATGACAGCAGGATACATGACCAGCTCTTTTATGATGAGCTGAAGTGGGAGATCTCAAATAGGGTAAGCTGAAGGAACATGCTGCAGATGCATGGAAGAACAATTTCAGGTAATGAAGCATGGCTGCAGAGTAGTGGGAAATAATATCTGGGGAAAGACCAACCCAATGTGGAGCAGTCAGAGTGGCAAAGGGTTTGTGCAGCCAGGTGAGGAAGCAGGATTTCAGATTATAACAGGTTCTGTAAAGAGTAGTCACTCTCTGGATCAAATAGCACTGTTCACCTACATACATTGAATAAAATATGGTTAATCATTTATCACAATTTTTATTAGGAGTAAAATAAAAAATAATAATATATTGTTTTGGAAAAACATTGCTGTCCAAGCTATTTTTCCAATTATGTGCAATGATGTCTAGTTTCATAAAACACTCACATTATGTCTAATGCTATATACAAACTAAACAGAGAAAATGTTCAAAGATATGCTTGGAAGGAGGTGAGTCTAATTATACTTCAATCCTATGTGTAAAATTGCTGTGTTAGTGAGTTTCACATATTGTGAGATGTTTGCTTTGGAAACTTTCCTGGAAGGTCAGCTAATCCATGACTAGGAGGATATAGTAAAGTAGTTGAGAGAAGTCTTTGGAGTCACACCATCCCAAGGTTGAAATTATGGCCATGACAATGAACCCTGTTTTGACCCAGGCCAAGTTGCAAACCTCTCTTAGCTTCAATTAACATATGTGGATAAAGTATCTACGCACAGGGCTTCTGGAAGTCCAGGTATATGAAATATTCAGCCTCGGGCCTGACCAAATATTTATTACCAGGAGATGTATGAATTCCTTTGTAACGGCATCTATAAAACCAACGAGAAAACAGTAGTTCTCATGTACAACTTTGGTGCCAGCGAAAACTGAGTGGAACGCCTTCAAAAAATGCCGCATGGAGTCTGGCTAATGAAAACGTACTTTTTTTTTAATGTGAAGAGAAATTATAAAAGTTAAAGAAAAAAATTGGTGTCTAAATGCATCCTTACGCATAAAGATGGGTAACATTTCCTTATGAATTATCTTGAAACTGACTTGCATTTGAACTCTATGAGTTCCTTGTATTTTTCATCTTTATATATCTGATGCCCAGCATAATGCCTGAGAAAATGACTTAATACATAAGTAGTTGTCAAATGTATGAATGGAGTGTGCACATAAATCAAGACTCAGTGCCTTGATTTAGTGGCTAATACACACTACCGAATCTTAGTAAATCTTCGGCAGGAGATAATGCCTTTTGCATTCAACTATCAGATGTGCCATTAAAAAGGATGAACTTTTTGCCTTAGATAATTGAAGTTATTTAGGCTTTACCTTCTGAATTTTATATCTGAAGCACAATATTATTTAAAATAATTGAATAATCCCCATTTTGGGGCCTGATAGAACCATTTTATTTTATTCTTATTTCTATCTTTTATTCAATTTCTTTATGTCCTTGAGAGATCCATCTTTGACCTAATTGAATTTTCCTTATTTTTTCTTCCTTTGTATTTGTATTATCAAAGTCTCTAATCTTTTTTTTCTAAACTTATGGTTTAGTGATTATACAGTATAAAAAATGCAATATTTTCATATTGATAAAACAAGAATTCCATAAGATTCTGAGTTAATTTTTTCCATGAATGCAATAGGAATTTAAAACTTCATCCTAGTATATGAGTCAAATAATTGTTTCTCCCTGTTACAGAGCAATTTTTTAAAAAGTTTTATTTTGATGTGCACCTATGTGCAGTTTATCATCTTCTATCAGATGCATGGAGACTGAGAAAATTGAAGATGGAGAAATAATTTACTTTAAATTTTACTTTGGTTTCCTTTGTGTGCCATAATTTATCATGCCAAAATTTATGCCTCTTGCAAAACAAGAGTATGAATCTTTTGAGTATACAATGTCTACTGCTCTTAATAAGGGCCTCAAATGCACGAGGACAGGCAGAAGGATTAAGGACTCTCACATAAAAATTCCAGTTATCTGGATACATAGCATTTAGAATATTCTGGATGATAAGGTTGGAAGGAAATACAATGATTGGAAGAAATGTCTGGTCCAAACAAGAGCTGTCCTACCATTTCCATTAATATGGCAAAACATTATTTAAAGACATTTAGTGACTTCGCCATATCTTCCTCATTAGTAAAACTTTTCTACAATTTGATTGACCTTACTGTCAAAAAGTTTTCCAAACATCTAAGATAAATATAACTTTCTCTCATTTCACTCTAGTATGTCTAGTTTTAACATTAGCATCCATTGTTAATATTTCTTTCCAATCTTTGCCAGAGATAGCCAATGTAGACATTTTTTAATGTCACTAGTAATCTTAGTTACCTAAGTATATTTTGTTTTTGACAGATTTTTCCTGATTTTTTAAAATAAAGAATTATTGTAGCTTTGTTGTTTGCATAGCTACCTTTTGATTGATTTCTATCCTACTAATTTAAATTTGTAATGATATAACTCTTCAAAATTCACAGTAGTTTTGCCTTTCAAAGAGCTCAAAGCTTGTTGCAGAGATCATCCCATAGGTCTTACTCCTTTTCTGTGAAGCAAAAAGAAACTCTATGCCCTGTAGGAATATCTCTTAAAATTCTGATTCTAGCCTAATTAAATAGAACAACTTTGCCACGCTAACACACAACTCTCAGAGTTGCTTTGTCATTTACCAATCAGTATATCTTTTAAAAATTAAAAATAGAATTCATAAGCAAGCATGTACTTTTTTTATTTATTAAGGAAAGTGTAGGTTTATAGAACAATCATGCACAAAATACAAGATTTCCAAATACCACCACACCACCAAACACCTTGCATTAATATGAAACATTTGCCTCAACTGATCACAGCACATTCTTTGTACTATTAATTTAAGTCCATGGCTCAATCTAGGGTTCTCTGTGTATTGTAGTTCCACGAATTTAAAAAAGAATATTTATTCTGTCACCATACAAATAATCTAATATTTCCCCTTTAAATCACACTCAGACATATACTCCAGCCCAGTTAATTGCATTCACGATGCTGTGCTACCATCATCACCATCCATTATCAAAACATTTCCATCATTCCAAATGGGAGCCCTGTATTTTATAAGCCTTAACTTCCCACTCCCTATTCCCACCTTATCCCCTGGTAACCTATATTCTATGTTCTGTCTCTGAATTTGCTCATTCTGATTGTTTCAAATCAATGACACCATACAAAATTTGTCCTTTCGTGTCTGACATATTTCACTCCACCGTGATGTTTTCCTTGATGAACTTCAAGGTTCCTTGATGTCTTCAAGGCCCATCCATGTTGTTGCGTGTACAGGACTTGATTCCTTTTTACCGCCAAATAATAGTCCATTGTATGTCTATCTCACATTTTACTTATCCATTCATCAGTCAATGGATACTTGGGATTGCTTTCATTTTTTGGCAATAAAGCTATGAACATTGGTGTGCAAATACTTGATCAAATCTTTGCATTCAATTATCTTGGGTATATATAAGCATTGTAATGGGATTATTGAGTTAGTTTATCAATTTAAATATTGAATTTATGTGACTATTTGACTGAATTATTGGCATTCAGTATTTGCAAAATCTCTAAGAATTATATTCTTAATACCATATCAACCTTTTATCTCAGATCAAAAGTGCTTAGTCCCTAAATCTCTTCTAAACCAAAGGTTCCCAAAATACCTTTGATAGTGACTTACATGTGATGGTTAAACAGGGCTGATTGGAAGAATATTAACAGCCCATTTTGAAATGTTACTGAAAAATATGAATTGTGTGCATTTGGTAATAAAATTATATCATCTGCTTTCTAAGATATACCTATTCAAATCATTTCATTTCAGTATATGTCAGTAGATCCCAGGTTTTTTTAACTGAACAAAATACTCCCATTAATAAAATAAAATATGAAAATATGATAGCTGTATTAACCTAAAAAATTGTGTTCTGCATCCATGTTATGAAATTACTTTTGCTTTCTTAGCATTGGAATTAGACCAGTGTTATGCTATAAATTCCATAAGTATTGGCTGGGCAGCTATGAGAAAAAAAAATATGAAGATATCTAAAGAAATACATTCTCCCAAAATAGTTTACAATAAATGCTTAGTCATTCTTCCTTCAATGGGATATAATAATTGTTATAGTCTTTACAATTGAATTTTAATGATAGAAGTTTTATTCAACAAATGCTTATTTTTGAGCCTTCATGTAAATTTCCTCTAGTCACTTGAGTCTAGTCATTTTGAAGATTCTGCCTTGTTTTTAGTTCCTTTGTTTAAAATCCCATATCATTCACTGATTACTCATAAATATTTATCTCCATCCCTGATTGATTTTTTAAATTCTGATCTCCAATATTCAGTAGTCTACAAGAGCAGTTCACACAAATGCCCTGTTAATCCAACAAATATTCATTGAAGATGTACACTGAACAAAGTAGTATTTTAGTCACTCGTTGTAGCTGGGAATTTAGTAGAGAAAAAAAATCCCTCTCTGTGAATATAATGTTCTAATGGCAGAGGGAGACTGAAAATAAATATAGCGAGGAGGTAAGCTGTATTGTACATTAGAAAGTGATAATTATTGTTGGTGAAAACCAAGCAGTCTTAGGGGGATTGGAGTGTCAAAGTATTGGGGTAAACCTAATGAGAATTTGACATGCATGTATGTGGGAAGACGACATTCCATGCATGGAAAGCAGCTAATGCCAAGGACCTATTGCCCAAGTATTCCTGGAACATTTAATGAACAGCAAAGAGGTCATTCATTGTTGCTGATATAATGTGGAAGAGAAGTTAGATAAAAAGGGTCAAATCCTGAAGGCTATGTAGACCACTGTAAAAGTTTTGGCTTTTACCCTTGAAGAAAAGGGGATTATTAAATAGTTTTAAACGAATGTGAGGCATAACTTAATTTATATTTTAAAACAATAACTGTAACTCTATCAGTAAACCATAATGTAAACCATGGGCTATAGTTAATAGTACAATTTTACTAATATTCTTGCATCAATTGTAACAAATGTATCTCACTATTGCAAGTTGTTCATGATGGAGGGAGTGTATATGGGAACTCTGTGTGTTCTTCTACATGATTTTCTGTAAGGCTGTAAAAAAAATAAAAGTAAATTAAAACAAGTAATAGACATACAAAACTTCTCTAATAAAAAGAATTAAAAGTAAATTAGAATAAATGATCATGGTCTGAACTAAGATGGAAGCAGGGTGATGACGGGGAGATGTTTGATCCTGCATATATTTTGAAGCTGGCACCAATGAACAGCCTGGTTGTAAAGCATGAGAAAAAGAGAGAACAGAAAGATTATTTCAAGTTTTATGGCCTGAAAAATTCAAATTCAAATTACAGCTATCATTAACTGAGTTGAAAAACACTCCAGGAGGAACAGGCTCGGATAAGGAAAACAGGAGTTGTGTATTTTTAAATGTCCAAAATGAATCTCTTCTCACTCAAACCTGTTCTTTTGGATCCCTAATTTTATTTACTGTGTCACTAATCTCTGCCAATGTTAGTTTGTTTGAATTATAATGCAAATGAAGTTGAATCATTGTATTCATGTCACTAAATTCTCTTTTAATTCTGATTTAATCTTATTAGAACTGTCAATATGTTTTCATCATTTTTTCCTCCATAAATTGACACTGTTGAAAAAAATAGGATGAAAGACATAGCCCATTTTGGAATTGGCTGATTGTTTCTTGTTAATGGTCAACTTATTCCTTTTTCCCCACACTTTCTGTTGACTTCCTATTGCCTGGTAGTTATATCTAGCTGTAATTATGGTCAAGTTCAACGTTGTGTGTATGTGTTTGTGTATGTGTGTTGGTGTAAGGATACCTCTTGGGGGTGCTATGGACCATGTGTTAATAAGTCTTCTAATTGCCTCTCCTATCTTCCCCTTTATATGGCTGCCAGAATTATCTTTTTGAAAACAGATCTGTTTAAAATCCTTAACTGTTTCTTGCCTAAAAAATAAGTCACCTTTTTAGCCAGTGATTTCACACCTTTCACAACCTGACCAGAAAGCCAGATACCTTTGATCACTGACTACCCCTCCCCATTGCTGTCAGATTCACAGAGCAGCTTTAAGAATTAACAGAAATAATACTTTTAAAGCAGCTTGAGTGGCTCTTGTACACAAAGGAATGGAAAGAAAAAGTTTTCTTTCTTCTATATACTTACTCAACTTACACCTTTATCCCACAAATCTACTGAAATTATGCACAGCCCTAAAGTTATTTCACTGTCAATTTCTCTGAAACTCTTCTTCAATTGTTCTCTTTTACCACAGCACGTAGAATGAATCATTCTCTCCACCGTTCCATGGAATTTTGCTAATGATGACACACATCTTTGATTTTATGGTTATTTTCTTATTTATTTCCCTATATAATTTGAATTTCTTTTAGGAAAATATACCATTTTGCACATGTGCTAATAGTGATTTCATATATTGGGCAGTGAATAAATTTTGTAAAAGAAATGCACATATGAAGGATTCCGTTTTACTTGGATTTCTCATTCAATAGAAAGAAAAATGGAAATTAAGAGCTATTTTTGCATGACTCATGTACTAAGCTGTTTGTCAATTTAAAGGCAATAGTTATGGGGTTATGGGTCATAAGTAAAAATTTGTATTCTAATCCTAAATTTCAGAAACAGGATGTGCTGTCAAATCAAGCAAATTTTCTCATCAATTTTTGCTCTAATCTTTAACATGAATGTGTGTTTAGTCTTCTTTATAGGAATGCTAAGACAGCGTGGAAGTTGTTTACCACAACGAAAACTTATTATAATATTTGTCCTTAATAAAGTGCCTGATTTTCAATTTGAACATTCCTTCTTTTTTATAAGACAGTAAGTGATAATTATATATATATGATAAATGTATTTGCTAATGTGCTTTATTGAATCAATTGATATCATTGATATCTGTGCTATTCTGGTTTTACAAGAATAAGGGCTAGATATATGAATAAATTTTCTATGATATTATTTATTCCCCTGCTTGCTTTTTTGGATCTACTGTAAATTTCACAATCCTTTATTTTTTTTCAGTGTAAATACTTGTCATTGTATAATTTTGATAATAATAAGTCTGCACATTTAGAAATATAAAAATTTAAATTTGAATTTATACTTAAAATCATAAGCAAGTTAGAGTCTATGTGAGATAATTTAATAATATCAAAACTTCTGTGACTAAAGAAATGCTAACAAACCACTTCTGCTCAATTGTTGACAGCTAAGCATGCTACTTATTTTCAATGCAATCAGCAGTCTATCTTTTTTCTATTTATTCCTACTATGAGACACACTAATTAAATTCCCCTTTGCCCGATTCTTTTCATATACCACATGAATAGCAGGTAAAGTCAATTTGTGAACTTATTGTCCTTGACATACTGTAGAAGTGTTTCCAGCTGGAACTGATTATGTTTAATCTTCTGTATTACGCAGGTAAAAATAATCCAAAAGATAACAATAAATAATTGCAGCTCTAACTTTATTTAAATTTGTTCTGCTACTGTTATGGAACAATGCTGATGAATTGCAAAGGCTCTTTCTCATTGTCCTAAGTATGTTTCCACAGCTGTAATTATTTTCTTGCTGTGACCATGTGCTTTCTACATCAAGTGACAGGTAAATGATCTTAAAATATGAGGAAACTGAAGTGAGACACTCACTACCTTTCTGTTTTTGTTTTTTTTTAACATTTTTTATTGTGAAATACATAACTAATTCTCTTTTGAAGAAAAGGATTTGGGACTATGATCTCCAAGTATTATGTGCTGGCTATCTTCCTCAGCAAAGAAACTGCACATAAATTTTAGAAAACAAACTTTTATATATAGCCTTGAGAGTTTCTCCTATAATATACTTTTAAGGATATGCTTCTTAACATCTTGTCATAGTGATTGTTTTCAACATGGAAATAGCTCAGTTTACTAACATGACAGAGTTTCTATAAATCACATTTTGTGTCTGGCTAATTTCACTCAGCATTATGTCCTCAAGGCTCATCCATCTTGTCATGTGCTTTAGGACGTCATTTTGTCTTACTGCTGCATAATATTCCGTAGTATGTATATATCGCATTTTGTTGATCCATATGTCTGTTGATGGGCATTTGGTTTGTCTCCAACTTTTGGCAATTGTGAATAATGCTGTTATGAACATCTGTGTGCAAATGTCTGTTTGTGTCATTGCTTTCAGATCTTCTGGGTATATACCAAATACTGCTATTGCTGGGTCATAGGGCAACTTGATATTTAGTTTCCTAAGGAGCCACCAAACAGTCTTCCATAATGGCTGCCCCATTATACATTCCCACCAGCAGTGCATAAGTGTCCCAGTTTCTCCACATCCTCTCCAACATTTATAGTTTCCTCTTTGGTTAATAGCAGCCATTCTTATAGAAGTGAGGTGATATCTCATTGTAGTTTTGATCTGCATTTCCCTTATAGCCAATGAAAATGAACATCTCTTCTTGTGCTTTTGAGCCATCTGTATTTGCTCTTCAGAAAAATGCCTATTCATATCCTTAGCCCATTTTATAATTGGATTGTTTGTTCTTTTGTTGTTGAGTTGTATGATTTCTTTGTATATACAGGAGATCAAACCTTTGTCCAAAATGTGATTTCCAAATATTTTCTCCCATTGAGTCGACTGCCTCTTTACCTTTTTGACAAAGTCTTTTTTGAGGTACAGAAGCATTCGATTTTGAAGAGTTCCCATTTATCTATTTTTTCTTTTGTTGCTTGTGCTTTGGATGTAAAGTTTAAGAAGCTACCTGCTATTACTAGGTCTTGAAGATGTTTCCCTACATTTTCTTCTAGAAACATTATAGTGCTAGTTCTTACATTTAGGTGATTGATCCTCCTTGAGTTAATTTTTGTGTAGGGTATAAGATCAGGGTCCTCTTTAATTCTTTTGGCTATTTATATCCAGTTCTTCCACGCCCAATTATTTTGTTTTACTTTTTTTATTGTATAGTATAACATATATACAAAGCAAAGAAATAAAAAAGCATTAGTTTTCAAAGCACTCTTCAAAAAGCAGTTACAGGACAAATCCCAGAGTTTGTAACGGGCTGCCATACGATCCTCTCATAGGTTTCTTTCTAACTGCTCGAGAATATAGGAGACTGGAAGGCTTAAGATTTTTTTATCGTCACAATTGACTTTTTTCCTTCTTTTTTTTTGTGAAAAATAACATATATACAAAAAGATATAAATTTCAAAGCACAGCACCACAATTAGTTGTAGAACATATTTCAGAGTTTGACGTGGGTTACGATTTCACATTTTAAGTTATTACTTCTAGCTGTTCTAAAATACTGGAGACTAAAAGATTTCAATTTAATAACTGATAGCATTCATATTCATTTGTTAAATCCTATCTTCTGTGTATAGCTCTACCATCACCTTTGATCTTTCTCTACCTCTCTTTAGGGGTGTTTGTGCTATGGCAATTCTAAATTTTTCATATTAGAAGTGTCTGTCACTAATATGGGTTAGGGAGATAGAGCAATCTGATATTCTGGAGAGGCTGGGCTAGCTTTCAGGACTTATCTGGACCAGGGACCCATCTGGAGGTTGTAGGTTTCTGGAAAGTTACTCTAGGATATGGAACCCTTGTGGAATCTTATATATTGCCTTAGGTGTTCTTTGGAATTGGCTGGAATGATCCTGGTTGGGGGTTGGCAGGTTATCATAGGTAGCAAGTCTAACTAAAGCTTGCATAAGAGCTACCCCCAGAGTAGCCTCTTGGCTCTATATGAACTCTCTCTGCCACTGATACTTTATTCATTACACTTCTTTCCTCCCTTTTGGTCAGGATGGAATTGTTGATCCCACGGTGCCAGGGCTGAATTCATCTCTTGGAGTCATCTCCCACGTCACCAGGGAGACATTCAACCCTGGATGTCCTTTCCCACATATGGGGGAAAGGAATGATATCACTTGTAGAGTTGGGCTTAGAGAGACTGAGGCCACATCTTAGCAACAAAAGAGGTCCTTGAGGAGTAACTCTTAGACATGCCTATAGGTAGTCTAAGCTTCTGTGCTACCTAATAAGCTTCACAAGAGTAAGCCTCATGATTGAGGGCATGGTCTCTTTATTTAGGTATCCCTAAGTTTGACACAGTATCAGGAAATTCCCTAATGGTAAGGTTCAATAGTTGCATATTCTTTCTCCCCTCCTTCAGGGGACGTTGCCAATATTTTGTGATTATCTGCTTAACATACTCTAAGATGTTTCCAGGCATTACAATAATTTATAAAGGATAAAAGGACCTCTTTTTCTGTGCTCCATGTATTTCAGTTGTTCAAATTAGCTATATAGACAGGTTGAATTAGATTATACACTACAGAAAATTTCAGTTCCAGATCAAATAAATCTGTCTTCCATTGGTCTCAAAGTGTATATGTGGTTCAAAAATGCAGACACTGTCTTCCTTACCCCTATGTTCTGAATTACTCTAACCCCAAACTGTTCAGTTTCATTCTAATCTCTAAATATCAGGTTATATATATAAGACAGTCTCTCAAAATCCAGAAATAATAATCACTCTAGACTTAATGTGTCTGCTCTAAAAGCTTGCAATCTCAGCCCCTGTTTTCTAATAAGCTTTTCTAAAAGCTTCCTATGACAATGGCACCCTTGTTTTTTTTGTTTCTGGCTTATTCTGTGTCACCAAATGTCCCACATGTTCATTCACATCGTTGCATGCCTCATGACTTTGTTCCTTTTTGTAGCATCATAACCTGCATTCTTAAGTGTACAACGTACACCCAAGAGAAGCAAAACCAGTGAACACACCCTCAGCAAAGAGGAAATCTAAACCTCCCCTTAACTATTGCCCCTCCCCTCCATTATTTACCTCTGCTGTTGCTGTGGTAGTGATGATGGTTTCCTTTTGAACATAGCTCATAGCATGCAATAACAGTTTTCCCTCTGTACCCTGGACTTAAATACTCTTTATACAGGAATCATATCATTGAAGTAATTCTTGAGAGAACTAATTCATATTTCTAGTGTGAATCAGTGGGACATGTAGGTCTATACAACCCCTTTCAATCTTTTTCATCTTCAATATGGTAAACCTACTTACAGACCCACTAGAGAATCACCTTTGCTCTTTTATATTCCTTTACATTGGAGTTCAACCTCATGAGCTAATGGTTCACACATCTCTAGCTTCTATGTATCTCTAAGCCTGCTATATTCTGTGTTATAAGCCTCTGATTATACCTTTATGCTGATCATAAAAGTGGTATCGTACAGTATCTATCCTTTTGTGTCTGGCTAATTTCACTCAGGACTATATCCTCAAGGCTCATCCATCTTGTCATGTGCTTTAGGATGCCATTTTGTCTTACTGCTGTATAGTATTCCATTTTATGTATATACCACATTTTTTTAATCCACTCATCTGTTGATGGGCATTTGGTTTGCTTCCCTCTTTCAGCGATTGTGAATAATGCTGCTATGAACATCAGTGTGCAAATATCTGTTTGTGTCATTGCTCTTCTGGGTATATACCAAGTAGTACTATTGCTGAGTTATAGGGCATTTCGATATTTAGTTTCCTAAGGAAACTCCAAACAGACTTCTGTAGTGGCTGCACCATTATACATCCCCACAGTGCTATTAATAGATCTTGAAGATGTTTTCCTACATTTTTTTCTAGAAGCTTTATGGTACTAGTTCTTACATTTAGGTGTTTGATCCACTATGAGTTAATTTTTGTGTAGGCTGTAAGATAGGGGTCCTCTTTCATTCTCTTGGCTATTGATATCAGTTCTTCCATACCCAATTATTGAAAAGACTATTTCGTTCCATTTCAGAAGATTTGGGGGTCTTGTCAAAAGTCAGTTGACTATAGATTTGGTGGTCTATTTCTGCACTCTCAACTCGATTCCATTGGTCAATGCTTCTATCTTTGTGCCAGTACTGTGCTTTTTTTTTTTTTTCACTTGGGCAGGCACCAGGAATCAAACCCAGGTTTCTGGCATGACAGGTGAGTACTCTGCCTGCTGAGCCTGTGGCTCACCCAGTACCATGTTGTTTTGGCCACTGTGGCTTTATAATAGCTTTTAAAGTCATGGAGTGTTAATCCTGCCACATCGTTCTTCTTTTGAATAGCTTTTAGCTATTCGGGGTCTCTTTCCCTTCCAGATATATTTGGTAGTTAGTTTTTCCAGATCTTGAAAGTACGTTATTGGAATTTTGATTGGTAATCTGTTGAATCTGTAGTTCAAATTGGGGAGAGTTGACATCTTAACTATATATATAGCCTTCCTATCCATGAACAGAGAATGTGTTTATACTTATTTGGTTCTCCTTTGATTTCTTTTATTAATGCTATGTAGTTCTCTGTGTACAAGTCCTTTATGTCCCTAGTTAATTTCATTCCTAAGTACTTGATTCTTTTATTTGCTATTTTTAATGTAATTTTCCCTTTAACTGACTGCTCAACTAGGTCATTGCTTGTGTATAGAAATGTTACTGATTTTTGCACATTAATTTTTATCCTGCCACCTTGCTGAATTTGATTATTAGCTCAAATAACTCTGCTATAGTTTTCTCAGGATTTTCCAAGTATCACATCATATCATCTGCAAATAATGAGTTTTACTTCTTCTTTTCCAATTTGGATCCCTTTTATTACTTTCTGCCTAATTGCTGTAGCTAGAACTTCTAGCACAATGTTGAATAATAGTGGTAACAGTGGGGATCCTTGTCTTGTTTCTGATCTTACTGGGAAAGCTTTCAGTCTCTCTCCATTGAGTATGATACTGGCTATTGGTTTTTCATATATTCCCTTTATCATATTGAGGTAGTTACCTTTGATTCCCATCTTTTGGAGTGTTTTTATTAGAAAACGATGCTGAATTTTGTCAAATGTTTATTCAGTATCAATCAAGATGATCATGTGACTTTTCTCTTTTGATTTATTAATTCGGTATATTACACTAATTGATTTTCTTGTGTTGAACCATCCTTGCATTCTGGTATAAACTCTGCTTGGTCATGGTGTATAATTTTTTTAAAAATGCTGCTGGATTTGATTTGTTAATATTTTATTGAGAATTTTTGTATCTATGTTCATTAGGGAGATTGGCCTGTAGTTTTCCTTTCTTATAGCATCTTTACCCAGTTTTGATATTAAAATGATATTAGCTTCATAAAATGAGTTAGGTAGAGTTCCTTTTTCCTCAGTTTTTTAAAAAAATTTGAGCAGGGTTGGTGTTCATTCTTTTTTGGAATGTTTGATAAAATTTCCCTGTGAAGCCATCTGGTGCTGGCTTTTATTAGGCCAGGCCTTTTTCTTTGTAGGAAAATTTCTGATGACTGATTGAATCTTTTACTTATGATTGGTTTATTGAGATCTTCTATTTCTTCCTGAGTCAGTGCAGCTTGTGTGTTTCCAGGAATTTGTCCATTTCATGTAAGTTCTCAAATTTGTTGGAGTATAGTTGTTCATAGTACCCTCTTATGATTTCTTTCATTTCTTCAGGGTCCATGGTGATGCACCCCTTCTCATTCTTTATTTTGTTTATTTGCATCCTCTCTCTTTTATATGTTTATATGCATCTTCTCTCTTTATTTCTTTGTCAATCTTGCTAGTGGCTCATCAACTTTATTGATTTTATCAAATAACCAACCTTTGGTTTTATTGATTCTTTCTATTCTTTTGTTCTCCCACTCATTTATCTCTGCTTTATTCTTAGTTATTTCTCCTCCTATTTGCTTTGAGGTTAGTTTGCTGTTTTTTCGCAAGTTCCTCCAGGTGTTCTGTGAAGTCCACGGTTTTTGCTCTTTCTTGTTTTTACATATAGGCATTTAGGGCAGTAAATTTCCCTCTTAGCACAGCCTTTGCTGTGCCCCATAAGTTCTGATAAGTTGTATTCTCATTTTCATTCGTCTCCAGATAGCTACTGATTTCTCTAGCAATTTTTTCTTTGACCCACAGGTTGTTTAAGAGTGTGTTATTTAATCTCCATATATTTGTGAATTTTCTCATTCTTTGGTAGTTATTGAGATCCAGCTTCATCCCATTGTGATCAGAGAAAGTGCTTTGAGTAATTTCAATATTTTCAAATTTATTAAGACCTGTTTGTGCCTCAGCATTTGATCTATCCTGGAGAATGTTCCATGAGCACCAGAGGAAAATGTATAGCCTTGTGTTTTAGAGTGCAATGAGCTATAAATTGTCTGTTAGGTCTAATTCACTTACCAACTTATTTAACTTTTCTATTTTCTTGTTGATCTCCTGTCTGGTTGTTCTATCTATAGAGGAGTGTGGCATATTGAATAATCCTACTATTATTGTTGAAAAATCTATCACTCCCTTCAGTTTTGTCAATGTCTGTCTCAGGTACTTTGAAGTGCATAAACATTTATGATTGCTATATCTTCTTGGTGAATTGATCCTTTAATTAGTAAATAGTGTCCTTCTTTGTCTCTTATGATATCTTTACATTTAAAGTCTATTCTGTCTGATATTAGTATAGCTACTCCTGCTTTCTTATGGTTACAACTTGCATGGAAAATCTTTTTGCATCCTTTCACTTTCAATCCATTTGTATCCTTGTGTCTAAGATGAGTTTCTTGCAAGCAGCATATAGCTGGATTATGTTTCTTTATCCACTCTGCCAACCTGTATCTTTTAATTGGTAAGTTTAGTCTGTTAACATTCAAAGTTATTACTGAAATGGCATTCCTTGAATCCACCATCTTATCTTTTTTGTTTTATTTGTCAGATCTATATATTCTTTTCCCTCTTTCTCTTTGCATTCTTTAAATTACCCTTGGTGGTACTCTTTGGTTCTGTGCCCTCCTCCAGACCTCCCTCTTTTTTTTTTTTTTTTTTTT